>SMLS01072661.1:0-51922 GCA_004785975.1 Popillia japonica
TTTTTTTTGCAAATCTCAGGAAGGTCCTCAGCAAATTCTGCAATTTATTTGGAATAAGTATTTCCACCCCTTCAAATGAAAACGCCTTCCTCTGGAGGCTATTAAAAGCACTAAAAGTGCAAAAACGAATCAAACTCTTAGCTAGGATCTGCAAGAATAATGGGAAATTACGATGGTCTGGTTTAGACGAAGAATTTGAACGGTGAATGTAGAAAATTTTGCCGTTGGGGCGGCCAGGATTTTATTTTGCTGATCCTATATGAAGTCAATTGCTTTAGTACGCCCGCCAAACATTGGAAGTCCTCTAGCAGTGACAGCTTCTAAAAAATTCACTCCCACATCAATCCAAAACCTGCTACAGGTTATCAATGCAATTCTGCAAATTGGACTTCTTTTCCAAACTTAGGAATACATATATGCAATCATGAGAGAAATCCTATTTTTGTGTAGAATTTCTGCCCAATTTCATGGATTTTCTGTCTAAACAAACTAGTTGGGACAGTAATACTAAGTCCAAAAAGACGTTTTTAATCATGATATACCTAATTTAGCATCAGCAGTTTAGGTTTTCTGATGAGCTCAACATGGATTTTCAACTGTTTTAGTTCTTGCAGAATCAAATTTCCAATGTGTGGTCTTTGATAAAATAGTTTTTGCGGATGCAGGTGTCTTTGATAGGGCCAAGCCATTTGATTCAATGGTAACACAACAATTTCATCTATAAAATATTTTTTGGCGTAAACTCCACCATTATCAGGTTCATTTTCTTACCTACAGCCGTTATCCCCACCACCACCTCTTAAACCTAAACAAACTTTTCTTTATCTTAAATGATAAATGCAATGAAACTCTAATGTAATAATACTAGTACCTTTGCTGGTACAATATCTAACAATCTAATTACATTACAATAAATGATTAGATTTTGCAAACATTACAAGAAAAGTCACTAAATCCGTGTCAAGTCAACCACCTGACTGCTAAAGTTTTGACAAAGTTCCTAACTGCTCCCTGAACGTAGTTGATATAATAATTGAGAAACGGTCAACATCAAACATAACCTATAATCGCTACAACCATAATATAATTGTAAATTGTATTTGTTTTGTGCTCTTTGTATTTATTAATGCAACATATCAGTTAACAAAAGATTTTTGACTGTAGCTAAAGCGGTAGTTTCGTCTAATGATGACAGTAGTATTTATGAATTTGACGTTTTTATTCGATTCGTTGACTGAACGCGTTCTGACCTATTCTGACCGCTTCGGGCAAATTTCAAATGTGACCACTATTTCCAATCAGCTGATCGGTCACAGCACTGGTCAAACTTTATACTGACCGATTCACGGCGCGGCGATTAAATCGCTTACTTGATACCCTTGAAACCACTTGACACAGCCTAAATGTCTAATAATAAGTTGCTATACATGTATGTACATCTACCTTTAGCGCCATCTTTAAAATTGTGGTAGCACTACTTGCGAACTGTCAAGAATGACATTTATGTAGGAGAAATGATGCAATTAGACGCGTTCAGCAGATTAGCAATTACACTGGTTAATTAACTGGTTATGTACCTACTCTGATATAACAAGGATATAACAAATCGCAGTTTAAATAACAAAAAATTTAGTACTCGTATAACATATTAAACAGTTATACGCATTGAAATGAATGCAGTAAAGTAAAGTTGGTACTTACTGCAACTTATTTGTTGTTTTGTAGGTTAGTTTTGTCAAAATGACAGCTCAAACCAGTTCTGTCATATTTTTAAACTGACAAGCTTTCACTAATTCCACATCATACATAAATAAATTATACTTATTTGATGTTCTAAGATAATATTATTTAGTTTACAAGTATTTTCAACACTATTTTTACTAATTAAACTCAACGTTTTGACCATTTTATTATTCTATTTTCATATCAGATTCACGGATAAACTCCTTGTTGTGGTGATGGTACGTAAGTCATACGTACGTATACATTTTATCCTAATTCTTTTTTATACACATATGTACTTATATCATATAGTATGTTTCACTATAATCTCAAGATAATCACCTCACACTGTATTGGATTGGGTTTACTACTATTCTAGTCACAAAAGTATTCGCGCACTGCAAATTGCAATTGCAATTACTTGCTTACGTAGCAAATTAGTACTTGTTAGATTAATGGCATCAAAAATGTTAATTTCTTCCGTTTTGTTTTACAGAGTCCAGCCTCGCACCATCACAAAGAAGTCTTAAAATATGGGTCCAAACCGCAGGCCACCTCCGGTAAATACTTAAAAGTATCATCCAGAAATGAGCTCACCTCGTCGAAATCTTCGCTAATCAATTCAGAGGTAGGTACCTAATGTAATTTACGAGTTAAAGGATTAAATCTTATCCTGCAAGGTAATTCCTTTAAATAAATTACCTACTAAAAAGAAGCTATTTACTAAATGAACGTAAATACTACACAAATAGCATAATTGATGTAATATCTACCTTATAATGGGATTTAATTATAGTGACGTACAACGACTGATATACCGAGCAATTTTTTTCTGTTATACATACATAGATACACATTTCCTGTAACTTAAAAATTGGACGAATTAAAGTAGTAACCAGTGCGGTAATTGCTCAGTATGACCTCCATTTTGTCGTTTTTTTTTCCTCCAAATTGAACACAACATTCCATAAGTTTTCTGGTTGAATCGCATCAAACATCCAATGATGTTTTCAATTGCGTGGTGCTCGCTCTGGAGCAATGGGATAAGATAATCTCTTAACATTTGCAAGGATCGTTCACCGTTTGCAGTTGCAGATATGGCTTTTCCATTCTGCATTTCCTCGTAGAAATATAGACCAATGATGAAGTCAATTGTAAAACCGTGTCAAACGGTGGCTACCTTACCACGAAGACATTCTTGAACGATTTCTTCTGGATTTTTTGCAAAGCAGATTCTACAGTTTTGACTAAAATGAGCCTCATCTGTCCATAAAATGCGTTCGATTTCCATCTGATTGTGAGCCATTACTTGTAAACAAAAAGCGTAGCTAGTAGGCAAATGTGCTTCCTTTAATTCGAACAGCATTTTCACTTTATATGGATATGTTACACTCAATACTCGAATTCGAACATTAGCCCAAAAAAGATACAAAACTAGTTGTGAACAAGTACTTAAAGTATCCCGTACCAGAAATTTTATTTTTAAACAGCTATAGAGCATGACAAAATGAGAAGAACTAGTTTTCTGCATTTTACAGTAAGCAGAGCTAGTTTGGTAAGATTTATAAGAAATAGAATTTTACCACTGATTCTAAGATAGAAATAGTGACTACAAGCTAGGCTGACTTACTGCACCTTATGAATTCAGTCAAAAACAGATTACTGATGAACAAATGTTACCCCATTTTTCTTTTGTTCAATGTACTCCTCGTTCATTTGGACTCTCTGCTATTGACCTGTCCTATGACATCCGTGGTCTTCCTCGCGATCTCTTCTGTGTTGTCTTCGCTAGCCATAACTTTTTTGTCTGTCGCTCTTCCCCCATGCGTATTACATGTCCAAACTACCTTAATGTGTCCTTATTGTCTTCAAACTAGGCTCCACATTTAATTCCTCGTCTTATAACCTCGTTTCTTATCTTGTCTTTTCGAGTAACTCCATTCACCGCCCTCAGATATTTCATAGCTATAGCCTGTATTCTGCTATAGCTGCCATAGTTTTGCTCTTATCTAAATGTTTATTTTCAATTTTTTTTAGCGCTCCGTTGCAATGGTTTAAGTTTGCTTGCAAGTCTTTTTCGTTCTTTGCATATACTAGCAAGTCGTCCGCGAAGGCACTCTATGCTAATTCCACTACCTGCATGCTCCTGTACCCTACTTGCAGTTTTTTAGTATTCATTTTAATTTCTTTTCGAACATTATCAAGTACTACATTGAAAAGTACTGGGTTTAGTATTCCTCTCTGTCTTAATCCTTCCCTCGTTATAAATTCGCCTGACTTCATGTTACCCGTTCTTATGTAATTTCTTGTTTTCTAATATATAGTCGCTATGGCTTTTCTCAGTTTCTCATTTACTCCTCTTCTTTTGAGAGTATTCCATACTTCCTTTCTTCTAATACGATCAAAGGCTTTCTCCAAGTCTATAAAAGCTATGTACTCTTTTCTATCAGTTGTTTCAACGTAAATATGTGGTCATGGACTCCTCTTCTTTTCCAAAATCCGCTCTGTGGTTCTTCTAATTGATGTTTATTTACTATTTTTAGTCGTTTCTCTAGTATTCATTCATATACTTTAGCATGGTACTAAGCAAGGTTATTCCCCTATAATTGTTGCATTCTCTGTTGTCACCTTTTTTTGTATAGAGTGTTTCCCAATCTTCCGGTATTTGTTGTTCTTTCCAAGTCGTATTAAATAACTTTTTTACGACTTCTATCCCGTTCTTGTCTAGGTTTTTTGCCATTTCTATTTTATCCCATCGTGTCCTGCCGTTTTACCTCTTTTTAACATCTTAATGGCTTCAATTATTTCTTCTTGCGTAATGGCCTCGTGTTCTATTAGCTCATTATTGTTTATGGTATAGCCGTCTCGTTTTCTTCTCGTTCTTCTAACACACCTACTTTGTTGTCCTATATTGAGCATTTCTTCAAAATACTCTTCCTCTAAAGTATTAGCGTTTACTTCTTTTATATGCCCATTTCTGTTTTTTTTTGCTTTTCCTTAGCGTTATAGAAATAATTTAGTTTGGCAATCATCAGACTGAAGAATAGATGGCGCTCCAAACAGAAAATATCTATCAGCTTCTTCGCAGTTCCTACAACAGTACTCTTCATCAGTCGTAACCAAGGAGCATATCATATAAGAGTGACGCATACCACGCTAAAAATTAGACCCCACACGCGAACGCCACCCTGGTAGTCATATGGGAAACTAAATTTGTAAACAACGGCGATGGCGGCACTTTTAAATTAGTAGAATGCTTTTTTTGGTTCTAAATATACTCTAAATACGTGTTTCGATCTTGTTTGATCTCATCAGTGCAATATATCTATAAATATAGAAATTACAGACACGTATTTACGTGTATAAATAAAAATGAATTCTAGTAAAACATAAAGTTAAACTCCAAGAAAAATAAATATTTAAGATTCAATAAATAACATGTATATAAAAAATATAAAATTCTCTTGCATACAATAATAAATACATTAATAAATAAAACAATATAATATTGAAAAAATAACAAAATAATTATGCACTCATAACAATAAATAAAGTGAAATTCTAATAAACAACTAGATGAAATAAGGACAATTCTTCATATGCACAAAAGACTAGAAAACCCTAAACTTCATACCCTCTACAAATGCATCAGCTGTCTAATTTTCCTTGTGTTTCGAACAGATCTGTCAGTAGAACACCGACAAATATCATCATAAAATTTCCAAATAATTAAACTCATAGATATATTTAACAGCTGTTCTTGAACCAAAGTTTGATGATCGGAATGAACACAAGTATACCATGAAGCGCTAATCTTCCGCAAAGTTACCAACATTTTCTTCTGAATAGAATTTACATGCCCAAATGAGTTTAGGAAGACAGCCATCCTATCGTAAACGTTATTAACATATAATACCAAACTAAAAGTGGGATAAAGAAGATTATTTGAATCACCAAATTCCTTAAACATTGTAGTTGTATGATGAGGTTCTACGTTAGCAGAAAATAAAGAACATTTACAAACCTCACAATTGGTTAAATTAAGTTTTTTTAGGATGAATCCACAGACATAGGTGACGCAGGTGATAATTAAAATCAATTTCATCATTAATCGGAACATTTAGAGAAGAAGCTTCTAGTACGTTCTTATCCAATGCACAAGTCGTAGCACTTTTAGGTTCAATAGGAGTCATAAAAGATTGTAGATTACTTAAGATATGCCCACTATCTTCCTCACAATTGAACCCGATAGAATGAGAAGACATTAAATTATTTGCCAATTATGTAGAATATAAGTTTTAAAATTGGCAATGAACTGATGACAACTCGGATTTGTATTAAGACCACCACACTGACGTATGACACCAAATAAATTCTCCAAAGGATTAGCCCATCTACTACAACAATTAATAAAATAAAACAATCGATAATAACAAAACTTACCCCGAACTTGTGCTTCCTGTGTTCATAACCTCACCTTACTCTACTACAATCTGCAATCACTACGTCATCATGATTCGCATTTTTATTGATTTTTATTGTGTCCTCAATATTGTACACCGTTGCCATGTCACTTCCTCTTATAGTTAATCATAATTATTGATAGATTTCTTAATGATAAGAGCAACAAAAAGATTTTTTGGTGAAAATATCGCTATAAACTGGCTCATATTTCATATCAAAATCTCTTTTTATATTTGATTATAATTGCTTTAAATATAAAGCCTACAAAGACTTGGCAACAATATTATATTTAGTTTACCATATGCCTCGAAGGGGCGCGCACATCTTGCCCGAAATTTCAAATTTAAAAGAGACGCCCGTGGTCGTAACACACAAAACTTCGTTAAGTGATCTCGATAGTTTAATACGAATTTATAGTGACCATCGGCTTCTGTTTGCATATCTCTCAGATCTACCTGGCAACGAGAATTCATAAGATTGCTTAAAATAGGTTTAACGATGATTCCTGTTTTAGGTGCCGTTTTCTTCAGTTGACACGTTTCGCATAACTTTTAAGTAAATGTTAACAATCTCTCTAGTGATGTTAGCTTATTTCTTTTTTAACTCTTCTTCCAACCCTAAAATTTAAAGTTATGCTATTGACAAGATTTTGTTGAACTGGACAACTTACCTTTATGCTGTTTATGACCCGTACTGAGATGAGTCTGGTGAATTATACGAAATATTTCATCAGTTGAAACAGAATACAATTTTTTATATATGTAGTTTTTTAATTAACTTTTCTATACCATTTATACTTATTACATCAAACAGTTTTATACTTCTACAATGAAATAATAAATTCACCTCCTTAACCTCATGTAATGTTGTAAGATAATGATGTTTTGACATACGATCATACGATTAAGTAAACAAACACAAATTAACACAGAACATAACCCTATTTTTCTTCGTCACCTTAAAATGCGCAGAAGTAATTTTACTTATTGTAAAATGCGCAAAACTAGTTCTATTTATTGCAAAATGCAGCAAACTATAGTTGTGCTCATTTTATCATGCTGAATAACCGTTTAAAAATTAAATTTCGTGTACGAGACACTTTTCTTCTTCACAACTAGTTCGAGTATAGAGTGCAACAGATACATTCTTTTTGACACCTACCATGTCCAATTCACAATCTAATGATTATACCGATTATTCTTAAAGGTGTTACAAATCTGTAATTTAGATAGCTTTTTTCTAAATTTTATTTATTTTTTTTTCTTTCGGGTAATAGACTCAAGTACAAAAAATATGTCAAAATATATTCTAAATTATATCGTTCGTTTCAAGCGTACTTCCTCTAGAATGTATACTGTGAGTTCCGTTATGCGGACGTGTATACAAGTATTACAAACGTATGTAGGTACTTAAATAGATGTACTACCTACGTATAGTGCAGTAATTTACTTTTGCTTATCCAACCGTAATAAATAGATAAGAACGCCACTTAAAAGAACGTTCTGCAGCTGTAACCAATGCATAATAAATCAGCAAGCACAAGTATGCGCACAGGAAGCTTCTACAACAATATGGTATCACTGTGCGTTATTTTATTTGTTAGGATTATCTAATCTAATAACTTAAATAGAAATTTTTCGCTCCTCCTAACCCTGTGGTTTCCGTCAACTATAATGGTGATTGGGAACTAAGTAAATGCAGATACAAATCCATTCGGACATGTTCTTTAGCACTGGAATCCTAGCCTTATGCCTTCTGCATTTCTCTTTTATAGAATCAATATATTAGCACCTAATTGTCCTGTTTTCATTGATTATTCCAGTCCAGATTTAGTAGAAAACTACTTCAATTTCAATGGCTTGGATGGAGTGTACTGGCACTTAAATCAACTTCAAACTAGACATCTAAAGAATACTTCCACTTTCGCTTCCTTTACCATCTGCTGGTTTCGTTGAAGTCATTTTCTTATCTGACAGCATCTGACAGCTTCTGTGCGGTGATGTCATGTCACCATTTTGTCATCAATGTCAAAAATCTAACCCCGAACGATAGTATGTACTTATTATTGAGCACAGCTCTTCATTGGTCTGATCTAGCTATGTGATTTTCCGATTCTTTAACATTGAACAAAAGAAATTGTTACAATTTTTCAAAAATTCCAAAGATTTGGCAAGAAGTATTATACTATTACCTTCCTCCATGGGCGGATACACCAAGAACGACCTCCCGGTCAGAAGGTCTATTGTGCCCCCATTACGTTTTGAGCTTCTGAACCTGGTTGGAAGCGAAGAAAGAAGAAGACAGAAGTCAGTTGATTGAGAGCTGACTCACCTAGTCTGAGGTTTCGAATGCCTTCCGCCTATACTTGAATGGCTATTATGTTGGCCTGGAACTTGGAGGCGATCTTCCAAAGTTAATTGATTAGCCAACTACATAGTTGGTAGGCTTGCGGTCCTAGCGGATGTACATAGGTTATAGGAGTCTTCCTGGTGGGAATATCTGTTTTGTAACCCCCCCAGTGAAACTGAAGCTAGGCAATGGTGATATATTTTTGATGTAGTTGGAGATGCCAGTGTTGTTTCCGGGTTCCCTGCAGAAAGCTTTATTTCCACTAAATTTTACCCAAGAGGACACCGTCGGCCAAGTAATTAGGCGTTGTACTGGCTCACATCCCTCGTCCTAACTAAATAACATTTAAGCAAGATATAAGAGCCAAATTTTGGACGCGCCTGTTAAGTTCCTTGGCTCCACATTCAAGCCTGGTTGGCTATTATTAATCTACAATGGCACAGCCACACTAACTTGCAACGCAGCAAAGAAGCACAAATCCTTCAGCCCAAGAAGTACGCTTAATTTAATACTTTGTAACCATTTAAGTACGTTTGGGTACTTCTGGGTATCTTTGGCTTAGCCACAGTTCCAATGCCCAATTCCACTAGAGAGACCGTAGAAGATTTTGATGCAGTTAAGTGCAGTCCATTGTTTAAGATTGATAATGGTCCTAAGGTTGTGGGTGCTTCTGAATAATGAATTTCAGATGGTTGTACTCGCTATGAAAATGCTAGTCTTTAAGGAAGTTGTCCTATGAAATTGCCAAAATCACACGTATAGCAAAATTTTTGAAACGATTGAAGACCATGTCTTCGCCATTTGCTTCTAATGCTCAATAACAAATCTATTATCAAATGATGAGTTAGTGTAGCATTCCATGAGGGCGACAGTTGCGAATGTTTCGGGGGTGCCTTTCGTGGCTAGGGCAACCGTTGCTTAAATGTCAAATATTGGCTCAATTCTAGCAACTTGTTAACCTCCTCAACAGAATATATCTGCTTCTTCTAAGTAAAATTCTCCGTTGCTTCTTTTTGAGCATGATTCAGAATGGACTACTTGATTGCTTTGAGTTCAAGGACTTGCTAGAACGTTTTTGGGCAAACCAAATTCAATTCCTTAATCGTTCTACGAAGCCATTGAGGATTTTTTAAAAGCTAAACTGTCACTGGCTTTATCTGGAACTGTACTATAAAATTTATTAAGGAAAATGAACGGCTTCATGCTCCTCTAGTGGACCTGCGGACCTCTGGTTCCTGAATTTTAATAAATTTGTATAATTTTTTTTGTCCCGAGAGTGTTTTAATATAAGGGCTACTCTATAGCCTGCTTCAAAGTTTGTTTTTTAAGTCACTAGAGTATGGAGAGAACCGCCATCTGGCGGTCTTGCAATCTTGTTAGGGTAGTAATTACAATTTTCCTAAAGTTATTTTCATGGAGATAACTTATTGACATTTATGCGTGCTTGCATGTCAAGGATACACCTCTGAGGTTATTGCCCGGCAATGCATAAAACACGGAAATGCATTCGTAATTGAAAACCTTCCCGTACCTTAATCTTATAACGTAATATGCATACCAAACAAACAAAACAAGGCGAATGCGTGTATGTTTGTTTTAAAAAGAGGAAGAAGAAGAGAAAGAACCGCACCGTTGCGGTTATTTTCAACAATCGACGATAGCTCGTCCACCTACAACGGGGAATTTAAATATCATTGTGTTGGTCGTTTTGTTTAGAGCTCTGTTCGACGTCCGTTTTCTTTTAATTTCACGTTCAGATTACTACGAAATCGTCTCGGCGCACGTGTATTTGTGCGCCTTTAATTACATGAATATTTATATACGGCGTGTCGAAAGATATCGCCCGTTTAGGCGAACGGTGTTAATTTGTACCGTTTTATGCGGAAACTTGCGGAATAAATGAATCGGTTAGTTCAGGAAATGATAATTTCTGGCGATTTTGAAACGATGACGGAGAATGATTGGATCGAAAGACTTGTGTTTTAAGCACGATTTTGTAGTCGTGATGTTACTACTGCTGTAAATCCTGATGCACGAGAAAATTCAAGCTAATGTATTGCTGCAGCTTCCGTGAGAATTGACATTTCTAGGTGGCACCACCTCAATAATTGATATTAAAGAAAAAATCGTTTATCTCAATTGGGAATTGGTCAAAAAATGTAGTTCCAATAATGTGAGTCGTTGAAACTAACCAATTCTGTCAAAATCTGTCAGTTTTCTAAAGTCTCGCACTTGTACCAACCTCTTATTGCTAAATTACTTTAAACCATCCTATATTTTAATGAGGAAAATTTGAAGGATGGATTCATAGCAGTCCAGTGTGATTTAAACTGCAATCAGTCAGAGTAGAGTACTGTCAATCGATCACTGAATGATGAAGCTGATACGTTGAATACTAAATGTCATTTTTGACAGTTGTCAAGTAGTACTAACGTAATTTTGAAGATGGCGCTGGGTGTATTTTCGTGCATTTACACAAAATGACAAATTTGACAAGAACGTTTTCTACTCTTACCTAAAATGTATACATACAAACCGATATTGCAACATTGCTTTGATGACGTGTCGTCTTCGAATGATCAACGCACCATACCGCGGTACTCGGTTCACGATTCGAAGACGTGCACGTCATGAACGGAATTTTCGAAATCTCCAATACAGAAATAACAAAATCACTATAAAAGTAAAATATCAACATAACTGCAAATGCGATTTCATGTTGGTACGGGTGTGCAGTGCTGCCATATAACCCTCTGTCATTTATGCATTGGTCAATCCAACTTCTGTTAAGGCCGAACGAAGTTCTTGAGCCTTTTATTCTTCATGGACTCCCTTCAAGGGCTGGAAATACAGGTTGCTAGGTCTTCGCTGTTTTTATCATCTGCTGCTGGATTATGCCGCGGCGTCTTCGGCCAGTGCCATTGCTCTTCTGACGTAGATTAAGAGAGGTGGTCTATCCGGATCTAGCGCTGATAATCTGTTGATTAGCGGATTTTCAGATCTGCCTACCCTTTCCAACGTCTTCTCGGCCAACCCAAGCATGAATCGCTGGAGGGAAGGAACCCCCAGGTCATCACGAAGCTGTTGATTGCGAACAGACCAGGGGGCCCCAGCAATCATTCGCAGCATTCTGTTTTGAAGTACTTCCAGTCTCTTGAAGTTTGTCCTCGCCAAGCTGGAGATCGGCAGCGCTCCATATGTGATTATCGGCCGCAGAAATGTCAGGTATAGGAGAATTTTGACTTTCATGGACAGCGTACTCTTCACACATAACAATGGAAGAAGGAAACCCCTGGCGGCGTAGAACTTTTCGACGGATCCGCCCACGTGTGCCCGCAAAGTTAGTCGTGAGTCCAATCTCACCCCCAAATATAATACCGAGGGACTCCAGGGGAGTCGAAATCCATCAACAACGATGTTATCTGGCGGTGGTCTAAGCCTCTTCGTAAAACGAATGGCCACCCATTTGGATTTGTTGATTTGTAGACGCCACCTGGAGGCCCAACGGAGGATCTCATTAAGGGAGGTCTGGAGCCTGTGACGGAGCAGTCTATCGTTCCCAGATGCCGTGTATATGGCAGTGTCATCGGCATAGATGGCATGTTCCACTTCTTCAAATCTCAGAAGATCGGCCATGAAGATTAAAAACAGGCTCGGGGCGAGAATGGACCCCTGCGGGACACCGGCGACGACAGGTCTTCCACAAGAAAGGCTAACTCCCTGTCTGGCGGCAAATGTTCGCTCCTGCAAGTAAGATTTGGCGAGGCGGACCAGATTGGGGTTAATCCCCCCACGAACCATCTTGTACACCAGCCCATCATGCCAGACCGTGTCGAAGGCCCTGGCTAAACCCAGAAAAACAGTGCCCAGGGTTTCGCGGCGTTCGAGAGCGTTTCGAATCGCCTCTGTCAAGCGGAACAGTTGAAACTCCGTCGAATGACCTTCTCTGAATCCGAACTGTTCGTTTTGTATTATTTCCGTGACGAAGAGTTCTCTGATTCTCACGAGAATTACGGATTCAACAACCTTCCCCAGACAGGAGATCAAAAAAATAGGCCTAAGTATAGCTTTCCTACAGGTTTTGTCATTTATCCTATCCTACCATTCTCTATTTACGAATCCTAACCTAAAAATGTAAAGAAGTCGATTTGACTACATTGTTGTGATTTCATTCTTGACGTGCACGTCTTCGAATCGTGAACCAAGTATAACTATCAATATAACAAAGTTGCCAAATTTCATGATTAAAGAAAATTGTGACTGTAGATGAAACTTAGATTCACTTCTGGTATCCTTCAATGTGACAAGAATCTAAGCAATGGCTTTAGAAGGGCTCTCCACCGCCTAAGAAGACAAAATTTGTGCCCAGTTTTCTGAGAAGAAGCAGGAATTCTCTTAATTAATTGTAGACCTAATGGGACATGTCTACAATTATTACTTCTCTGGGATTTGGTTCTGACGCACTAGAATACCCCAGAAAACACCGATGAAGCCTAATTAAGGACATTAGAATTAGAGTTAATACTTAGCGCGTCTAAGATTTGAACTCAAATTTGACAGCTGTCAAAATTTCAAGTTTTCAAAAACATCGCAGTTGCACCAACATTCGATTTTAAAATTCCCTGATAAAAAGCCTACTGTAATGAGGACGAAGTTTCTGACGTAGTAGATAGGTACTCTGGTGTGATTGGTCAAAATTTAAACTGCAATAAGTCAAATTAAAGAGCCACCAATTGCTTATCCGCTGAACGCGCATAATTGCTTCGTTTTCCTTTTCGTTTAAATACAAACGTCGTTTTTGACAGTTAGGAAGTAGTACTGACGTAATTTTAGAGATGGCGCTGGATTTAGAGAATTAGAGATGTCATTACAGATTATTAATTAATATTATTAGAGTTCATATAGGGCAACTAAATCATGATTTACTGACAACCATGACAGGCGTTGCCAGATTTCATAATTTTTTTTCTATATTTTTTAATTTAATCAAATTTGTGGTACTTAATTGGATTTGTGGTTTACGTTTTTTTAGTATTTCATCTTTTACAGTTATAGTTCAAAATTCTAAGAACGCTTTTGTGTGTAACATAAATGTCACACCTTTTCAATTTATATTTGACAGCTGACAGGTGTCAAAATTTGACAGCACAGTTGCACCAACATTATCTGTTTACAAAAGCTTATTTTAACAAGGAAAGTCCTAGAAGGCGTAATGTTAAAGCATTTATTTAATCTACAAATTAGAATCCTTTTTTTTCTGAGGAAACATTAAGTTTCTGAATTCTTTTGTTTTATTTCAATAGATATGTATGTAAATGAGAACAGTCGTAATTTATGTTATGCACCATCGAGCTTACTTCCGCACGCGGGAAAAAGCTTCTTTCTTCCGGTTACGCCGTGTTTACCAATCGAACAGATAGATAAAATACTACTGTCACGTGCTACCCTCTGTTTTATATTGTAACCAGTCACGGCATACTACGATCGTTTATCATTAAAAAATCAATAAAATGAAAGAAAAAAATAAAAATAAAACAGGTGTATAATCAAGTTTGAACATGATAATGTCATAGCGTCTTAACAAGATCGAGTAGACTTGTTCTCAAGAGCGATAAACTTAAGTTGCTACTCTGATTCGACTCTAATTACAATATTTGCATTAACTCGTTTATCCTGCCAAGTTAAGCCTGACAGGGGGGGGTAAATTGCATTAATTTTTTTTTGGAAAAAAACAAACCGCTAGCGTAATATGCGTTCATGTAACTTGAGATATAAAATGACTAAATAAACGAATTATAACGGAAATTACGTTCGCAAACGTCTAATAAATCAATGTGAAGTTTATAGTATTATTTCATTCTGCCTGGCATGCAGTCATGCTCTCTGCTTCTTGTGTGGTATATTTTTTCCGCGACCAAAAGAAATTTTAATTGATTTAGTGCATTGAAAGCTGCGTAAAAATTTTACTAGCGGTTTACCTGCCGTAATTAGTGCCACAATAGAATATATGGGGTTAAAATTTGTTTTTAGTAATAAGAGGGTGAAAGTTATGAATGAAGCAATTTTGTGGGAATGTATGCAAGGTTGTAACCACTGCGAGGCCATATCGTTCATTGAACCATATGATCCAATATTTTAAGATGATTTCGGTCTCATTACAATGTACATAGATGCTTTGTTGATCTTTTTATGATGACCTCATAGGTCAGTATAAATCTGCTTTATTGGGCTTAGGGGAACAGTCAAAATATGCTTCCTTTTTTGGAAAGTTCATTTTCTCTAATCTTGAAATGTCCTATAACCCGTACCAGGAATCGTCACTATTAGTCTTAAAGATTCAGCCTTGGAATGGAAGTCAGTTTCAGTTTACTCAGAAAATGAAGTATTGAAATCCTGCTAACACCACAGATTTGCCTGACACTTGCAAAAAATTGTTGCAGATAAATTACTCCAATACGTGGTCCAATAGGATCTAATAAAAGTCGTAATGGTGTTAGTTGAAATTAATGAAGCAAATGTTAGGATTTGTTTGTTCTACATTTTTGGTAAGATTTAGCAAAAATCATGCATCTGTTCTTAATGAAGCTTGAATCTGGAATTAGACCCAATACAAATATGATTGAACAATTTTCACTGCACTTGCTAGTGGAGAAAGATGACAACTGACCAATGTCTTTCACCTCATTGCTGACCAATATCTTTAAATTTGATTTGAGTTCTTTTTCCCAGAAAACATACATCAAATTTTGAAGCCAAAACTGCCAAATTTCTTGGCATCACTTCGATGCAGTAGTATACATTTATTGTTCATATGTCAATCAAATCAACAAATCATCATCATCATATCAACAAAATCAAATTTGTAGAAAATTGTATCATCACAAATTTTTACTATCTTTTACTTTGAATTTCTTAACATTTGATTGTGTGAAACTTTTCATCCAATCTTCAGAACGTCACCACCACTAAATCAAATTTTTCGAAATTCTTGAAGCAGTCTGACTAGTGTTATCCGTCGTCGTACATTGCTTCATTCTTTTTTCGAACGCAAAAATCTATCAATCTATTGTATGCCCAGCCAATTTTAGCCTGAAATAGGTTGGACTTAATAGAAGAAAAAAATTAATTTTAAAATGAATAGGTTAGATTTAATGGAAGAAGAATATGAACTTCATAACCTATTTCAGCCTAAAATAGGATACACTTAAAGAAGAAAATAAAATTGTGAACCTATTTTAGCCTGAAATAGGTTTGGGTTAATGAAAGAAGAAAATTAATTTGAAAATGAATAGAATAGATTTAATGGAAGTAGAATATGAAGTTGATAACCTATTTTCGCCTAAAGTAGGTTAGAATTAATGACAAAAATTAAGAGAGTTTGCCAACCTATTTCAACATGAAATGCGTTACGTTTAATGAAAGAAGAAAATTAACTTGCTAACGAGGATTAATGAAAAAAGGAATGAACTTGCCAACCTATTTTAACCTAAAATGAGTTAGGCTTAATGAAAGAAAGACAAAATGTCAAACTCTTTCAGCCTAAAATAGCTTAGAATTAAAGAATAAAATAAAATTGTGAACCTATTTTAGCCTGAAATAAGTTTGGGCTAATGAATGAAGAAAATTAATTTGAAAATGAATAGAATAGATTTAATGGAAGTAGAATATGAACTTGATAACCTATTTCCACCTAAAGTAGGTTAGAGAGTTTGCCAACCTATTTCAACCTGAAATGCGTTAGGTTTCATGAAAGAAGAAAATGAACTTGCTAACGAGGATTAATGAAAAAAAGGAATGAACTTTCCAACCTATTTTAACCTAAAATGAGTTAGGCTTAATGAAAGAAAAAAAGTTGTCAACCTATTTCAGCCTAAAATAGGTTACACTTAGAGAAGAAAATAAAATGGTTAACCTATCGGTTAGATTTAATGGATGAAGAATATAAACTCGATAACCTATTTCCGTCTAAAATAGGTTAGGATTAATCACAAATACGAAATGAGTTTGCCAACCTATTTCAACCTGAAATGCGTTAGACTTAATAAAGGAAGGAAACGAACTTTTCAACAGCCACATCAGCCTCAACTTGATTAGACTTAATGAGAGAATAAAATTAAGTTACCAGTCGGTTTCATCCTAAAATAATTTGGACTTAATTTCTAGAATTTTGGCAGGTTGGTACTGCAGTTACAACAGCTAATTGAACCGTAAGTGCGCTCTTTCTACATATATGCATTGTTTCTCTAAATGTGTTTCCATGACTTGCTGTGTTGATGTTAATTATGCACCAACAATGAATGAGAGATTCACCTGAGTATTGATCTCGTCAGACTCTGCCACAAACGTCAAAAATAGAATCAGAGACCATAAGTATTGTCTAACTGTTGGTCGAACGGTCTTGGATTGGTCTATATTCTGAGCAATATCACCCAAGATTGCTTCATATTTTGGCGAAAAATGAATTATAGATCAGAACATCCTCTGGATTTACGTTAA
The DNA here is from genome assembly GCA_004785975.1 of Popillia japonica. Taxonomy (NCBI): domain Eukaryota; kingdom Metazoa; phylum Arthropoda; class Insecta; order Coleoptera; family Scarabaeidae; genus Popillia; species Popillia japonica. The sequence continues at coordinate 17,032 of SMLS01072661.1, forward strand.
TTGAATGCTACACCAGATTATGGTAGCAGTTCCATTTATGGGCTAGTACAAGGAAGAACATTGGGGCAAAATTGGACTGGCTTTTTTGTTTAGGATCACCAATCCATGGCTAATTCTTGTAGAACTGAGATAACCTTGAAGCATACGCTAGTCCAAAAGTGACAGATTGCAAAATCAGGGCTACCAATCTATATTTCCTTATCTGAAAATGAAGCCCATGAAAATTTTTGTTTAGCAATTTGATGGTCTCATAGGGTTTGTGCCAGGTGCTAGCCTCCTGATGAAACAAAACATTGTTCTCTGGTGTTCATCCTAAACAGTAACGTAATTTTCTAATTCTGAGGATTTTCGTCGGCCCAAATCTTATATTTTTTTCTGTTTATATATTCGTTAAGCTGGACGTGTAGGCTGCTTCATGGGAAAAGATAATTTTTGAACCAAAATTTAAGTTGTCTTCCAATTCCCGACCCTAAAATCCAATCCACCGAAGTTCGACGCAGAAAATAAGCTCTTGAATAGGGTGAATTCTGTACTTAAAGTTTTAGATAAAGATTGAGAACAACGCAGTACCACTGATTTCATCACAGATTTTCATAAAATACAATATCATGGCCCGCCAAGACTTGCTCTCTGTCGTTAATCCGTTATTATAAGCAGCCTAAACATAGCATAAATCCGTAGACAATTTCTCAAGCGAATTGTGTGTTAAATAAGATAAGTTGGAGCTGCTTAATCCGTTCCTAATTGAACATCTCGTGTTCTCCAGACTACTGTAAACATAGCGGCGGTTATTTACTGCCAACCTAAAGTAAATATATACTTATACTGGCACCTTTAAAGTTTATTTGCTTTTCGGATACCTTAATACTAAAAGTTTGAAATTTAGTCGGATACATGCACGAGGTTCTTCGTCAGTCTTTCGTTTTAAGTAGTTGATAAATAGCGATTTAAATTCTGAATGCTCATTTATGAGAAAGTTATACATACATGCTGTAAACGCCAAATTAGATGGCGTATTAATGTATACCTAGCGAGTAAAAAATTCAATATAATATAAAGGTTAAAACTTTTATTCTGGTCGCTTCTTCTATCGTACGACCGAGCTCGTACATTTCAGTTTCAGACGAAAGCGTCGACCTTTAACCGTTTCTTTTCGGCATTCGACCTTTCCAATTTTTTTTTCCTATATGTACGCCCGAGGGGAAGTAACACGTTTTTCATTTTCGTTTCAGTTGCCTCTACTGGAGAGCAGCAAAACATCTAGGCTAAATCTGCAGATAGGGAACAAATTCGATTCTTCACCGGTCCTGCCAATCCGCGAGACGTTTCCATCGATAAACAACAATTCACGAAGTCAAGTGAGTTTATCCAATAATAATAAGGACGAGGAACCCGTCACGATTCTACCCCTCACCCCGTCAGGTACGTAGTATACGCAATAACTGATTTTTTTTGTTGTTTTTTATGTTTTTGGGCACGTTTTATAGCAGGTGAGAATGTTATTAAATTAAGAGATTTTTTAGGGGGTCGTGTAATTAACAATGAAGGGAAATCTGTTTTTTTTTTCAAAGTTTGTTTGATCTTAAACTTAGATTAAATTAGATTTAATTTTTTTAAAAATTGCTGCTCCAGTTGACTCCAAGGAAATGGTTGAATCTTTTAAAAGTTAATTAATGTTTGTTGAAAAATCTCGAAAATCTTTAGTGTTCAGAAGCATAATGAATCGTCTTGTTTTTGGTAATGAATAGGTAAACATTAGTGTCATTAGAGTGCCTTATTACTGTAGAATCATACAAAATAATTTGGACCAAATAGGTGAAGATGATTCTGGGTATCATCAAAAGATCATCTAAAATAGTGTTTGAAGATAAAATATTTTTCTTTATCTGAATTCAACCTGTTAAACTGAATCATGAACGACCAGTTAGGCAAGGGGTATTACTTTTAACCCATGCTGAATGGAGCCAAAATTTGAAAATTTATCAATTGTTTTGTAGACAAGTGGATCCATGATCCAAGACGGATAGGGAGGTGGGGAATGAAGTTCATGGTCCCAATACCAACCTTTAGCACAATCATTATACTCATAGCAATAGACGTAGCTTTGAATCTGTTGTGCTAATTTGCATTAGGATAATTAGATTTCATTTTGCAGTTCGTTTTTCAATCTTCTGATATGATATTTCTTTTTTCTCCGCGTATGACCATGAACATGATCGAGATGCTTAAAATATCATGGGGATGCAATAGGCCTTTTGGCAATGCAGTCGTTCACAGTCTACCCACCCATGAAGAAAAAAAAATTGACATTTCCCTTCATTCAACATATTTTCCCAAAAGTATAGATACACCAAATCGAAGAATCAACATCCTATAGCATTGCTAGTTAGCTAACCAGCAAAATTTGCAAGTAATCTCTACATAAAATAGATTACTCATCCTCAAACCTCAGGTCATTTCCAACAATGGGAGACCAATCCAAAAATTTCGCACTAGTCTCCTTAGCATAAAAGATCTTAGCAGCATCATGGCTGTATTCACTCATCACAGTCCTATGAGGTATCACCTCAAGAATAGGGGCAGGTTGGCCAGCGATATATATGCATTTTTGGTTCCAAACAAATGCTCGATTAATCCACCCAATCTACTCTGAAACAGTGAAGCCTTTCGGGAGGTGTTAGATAGAACTGTTTCAACTGTAATGCAATTGAAGAACAATCTACACATTGTTCTTCTGTTTCAAGTGAAAACTAGCCTATATTTCAAGTTTAGCATTGCTTAGTTGTAGTTTTATTTTCTACATTTCGAGGGGTATATCAATGAATATATATTTTTGGAGGTTATTGGTATCATGGTTGTCTGAAGTTGAAGAAACGCATTCATGCTTTCTTTGTGCTACGGAGTAATTTTGAAAAGAAAGACAGTTACTGTGGTGGGGTGGGTGTCAGCCCACTGGGAAAGAAAGTGCACAGTTTCGATTCATTGAATCAGAGTAATTCTGTGGTCTTACCAAAAGCCACTTAAGGGGTCATTTCCAACAATGGAAGACCAATCCAAAAAATCTTACACTGGTCTCCTCTGGACTTCAGCAAAGAAGATCTTAGCACCATCACGGCTTTATTCACTCATCATAGTCCTTTGAGGTATCACCTCAAGGAGATGGGTGGATTGGCCAGCGATATATATGCATGTTTTGTTCCAAACAAATGCTCCGATTAATCCACCCAATCCAATCTGAAGCAGTGAAGCTTTTCGGAAATTATTGGGTAGAAATATTTTTACTCGGTTTGCCAAGTTAGGAGAGAAGGGAAGAGGCAAAGAAATTCATAAATTTTATACTAACTAGGAATACTATCACTACAAGCTACTGGATGGATAACCAGAGTTAAAGACTCGTACCAGTCTTCTAACCTGACATGTTTCTTTTTCGGATGTGGCCAAATTGAGAGACTTAAAATATTATGGGGACACAATAGGTCTTTTGACCAAACGGTCGGTCAGAATCTACCCGTCCATGACGGAAAAACTTCACACTGCCGCTCACTCTAAATATTGTCCTAAAAATATGTATATTAGATCGAAACAAAGTACCACTTTGCGCACTTAGCCTGAAATAGGCTGAATTCTGGTGTATAGTATACAAGCTTTGCCGAAAAAATCACATCCAACAAAGAATGGATGGGGTCGGTGCCATGACACTGGGCATGTGAGGGCAACGAGATTTTGGTATTACAAAAAAGGTGCGCAGTTGCGATTTATTTAGCCAGAGTAATTCTGTAGCCTTACCACAAGCCACGTAAGAGGTCATTTCCAACAATGGAAGACCAATCCAAAAATTTCGCACTAGTCTCATCAGCATAAAAGATCTTAGCACCATCACGGCTGTATTCACTCATCATAGTCCTTTGAGGTATCACCTTAAGGATATGGGCAGGTTGGCCAGCGATATATATGCATTTTTGGTTCCAAACAAATGCTCGATTAATCCACCCAATCTACTCTGAAACAGTGAAGCCTTTCGGGAGGTGTTAGGTAGAACTATTTTAACTGTAATGCAATTGAAGAACAATCTACACATTGTTCTTCTGTTTCAAGTGAAAACTAGCCACTAGACTTCTATATTTCAAGTTTAGCATTGCTTAGTTGTAGTTTTATTGTCTACATTTCGAGGCGTTTATCAATGAATATATATTTTTGGAGGTTATTGGTATCATGGTTGTCTGAAGTTGAAGAAACGCATTTATGCTTTCTTTGTGCTACAGAGGAATTGCTATAGTTTAGTAGTCTTTGAACAGCGCTTTTTCTATAATCTAGCTTTTGGGTTTTTCTATCTCAATGAACTTTTAAGAAAGTATTCCAACAAATAAATAGTGCCACCATTTGTTTGGTGCAGCATTGAAGAAATTGCAAATCTATCCTGGGCACCCTGTATATACCGTGTCCTGGGTTTGTTCGTTTGTTTTTTCCCGTGGTATGTGGTTCTATTCTTGCTCCAATAGTTTTGCACTCAATGTTTAATCCATAAAACTTGACTTCATTTTAGCCACTTTATTTCTACCATACAAAACTTTAAGCTTTCTTAGATGTAAGTATATTCCTTTTGGTCAACTATTCACCAAAGCTTATGACCGCTTTTGACTAACTTTTCAGAAGCATCCACTTTCAGAAATGATCCGCCATGCTTTCGTCAACTGAAGATACCCCGATGGTGGACTTGTATCATAAGCTTTGTCACTATTATCATCAGGATAAGATGCTTTATCATCCATATGCTTCAAATGCTCAGAATGTACAGGTTGTTCCACAAGAAAGGAGGTGAAACTTCTGCTAGCAAAATGAACGATATTTCTATTTTTTTCTTTCGGTGCGATGGTAGCATTGGTGGGCTACGACACCATTACAAATTCATATCGTCGTTCTACTACGTTCAAGAGAGAGGTCCATTGGTAAAATAAGCTCGGCGGATGCAAAAAAAGTGATGTGGGTGAAGCGTCATAAAGCGTTAAAAAATGTTAATGATTTACCTGAGCACGACAAAGAAATTGTCCAGTTGTTCGGGTACATCCCACTATGCACCTGTGTAAAGTCAAGGTTAAACTTGCAAAGAAGGGAAGTCGTGTTGGCCTCAACACGATCATGGGATATTTGAATGAAGAAAAACTATTATGTCGCCCTACGAGTTCGAAACCTCTACTCAGCGACTGGTCGACAGTGATTTTCTCGAATGGGGCGACATTCTGGGGGTGGGTGGTTAAGAAGTAGCACCGATTTCGTTCAACGCACCATCAAACACCCTGTGAAAATAAATGCTTGAGGATGCTTTCCAGCGCACGGCTTTAGCTGTTTGGACCTCTTCACGCAAAATTGAGATTCGATCAAAACGCTCAATATTTACAAACGTGGCCTGTTCAAGTCGGTTAAGAAGATATTCGACCGCGATAATGAAAATTGGGTCTTGCAAGAGGACAATGACCCGAGGCATCGGAGCCGCCTATGCCGCACCTAAAAAGAGGAAAATGGCAATGTCACCATTGATGGACCCTCCCAATCTGCAGACGCAAACCCCATTGAGAGTGTGTGGGTCATTATGAAGCGTCAGCTTGCTTGCAAGCTTGCTCACAATTTGAAGCAGCGTTCTACGAGTTATGCTGAAAGTCTCGTTGAAAGTAGGCCTCCGAGGTGCCAGGCTATTCTTAATCCTGTCTTCTTTTCTTGTGGAACAGACTGTAAGTCAACAGGACAAAACCATTGGTTGAAAGGTTTGAAATATTAGTTGTTTGCACAACATAAGGAAGACTTCATTTTCATAAGATTTATTTGCGATTCGGTCAGAAAATCTAATTCTGCGTCTTCTTACATTGCCACAACACAACAAGTTACTCAAGTTCAAGACATCGATGATTGTATATTGCTGGCCACGTCCATACATTATTTCCTCTCTAGTCTATAAGCAGATTCAGCAATTTGTAGGACCTACTCCTGGAACAAACGGAAATACTGCCATCTTAGAAATATTTCAGTCGAATATTCAATGGACCACCTTGTATACAGGCTGATTCATTTTCGATCATCACCATTGTGATTTCGCTTATTATTGAAGATAGACGGTAGGTTTAAATTTGGCAAAGTTGCTAAATTTTGTGATTATTATGATCCCGAAAAGAAAGTAGACTTGGAATAAATGACGTTCGACTTATTTGAAAAAAACTGCAAAATTTTATTTTCCTATTTTGCTTGTAGCACTTTTATTAGATCTTGCAGAGGAAAACTAAAGACACATTCTCAAGGCCGGTTCTGCTCCTCTATCTAATGGTGTATTTAAAATTTTTATACGACGTTTCGTTTTCTTTGGATCATCATCAACTTTGTTATTTCTTATGGCAGCCATATTAGATTTTGACACAGCTAGAAAGATTTTCTTTTTCTGATTTCAACCATGTGTCATATGTTGAAAACAAAATTTGGTGTAGTGTCTTAATTGACCTTGAATCTGATTTGAGATTAAATAACGTAGGTAGCTATGAAATCTCGAACTGCAATCACTTACAATTGAGTATCGCGTAAATGAAAATCGATATTAAATGAGATAGCCATGGAATTACGAACTGTCAATTATCGTTGCGTTAGTAACTCAAAAATGGCGTTCACCAACGAAGAGAAACCAGATAATATTATGCATTTTTACAATTGTATCCTAAACGACTACAAACATACGATACCATTTTTCTAGATCCTGACAGAAATTTAGTCGAATATGGATCGTGGGGAATTGCGCCGAAATAAGCTGAAACCGTACAAAGTCCATGTTAGTCATAGTTTACTACCTGGTGATAACTTAAGACAAATGGAATATTGTAATTGGTTACCGGGAAAATTAGGAAACTACGAAGATTTTTTGAATGCAATCATCTGATCAGATGAATCGGAATGTACTAACTGACCGGCTAGTAGCGCGGTGCCTAGTGCGCTGGCTTTCCAGTGCGCCAGTACTGGGCTCGAACTGCGGTATGTTCTTTCTGAATTTGGTTTTCTGTAGCTTCCCAGATTCCATGGAAAATGCTGAAAGGCAACATCTTAAGTTGGTCTACAACCGCAGGCATAATAATAACTCATCGCCAGCCGATGGCCCCTGTAATTAGTACAAACTGTTGGGAATGTGAAGGCATGCATTATTGTTATTATGGTAGAATGTTTGATCGAAATACATCAGAGTAAAATTTCAAATATTTGTACTCGCTACTGTTGTATTTTAGTTCGATGACTAAAAAATACATAACCTATCTTGTTTCTCGTTGCCTCTCTTCTCGCGCCATTTTTACGTTGGTAATGCTTCAGTTCAGTTCAAAATTCCATGGCTACCTTATTTAACATCGATTTTAATTTTTGCGATATTCAATTTTAAGCGATTTACAGTTCCACATTTCATAGCTACCTACATACATTATTTAATATCAAATTAGATTCTTTGTCAATTAACAATATCAAATTTTGCTTTCAACCTATGACACATGGTTGAAATCAGAAAATGAAAATCTTTCTAGCTGTGTCAAAATTCTATATGGCTCCCATAAGAAATAACAAACTTGATGATGATCCAAAGAAAACGAAACGTTACATAAAAATTTTAAATACACTATTAGATAGAGGAGCAAAAGTGCCCTTGAGAATGTGTCTTTAGTTTTCCTCTGCAAGATCTAATAAAAGTGCTACAAGCAAAATAAGAGAATAAGATTTTTCTGTTTTTTCTTTCAAATAACGCGAACGTCATTTGTTCTAAGTCTACTTTCTTTTCGGTGTCATAATAACCAGAAAAATTAGCAACTTTGCCAAATTTAAACCTACCGTCTATCTTCAATAATAAGCGAGGATCAAAAATGAATCAGCCTGTACAGAAATCTAGATTGATTGATGTATCTAAAGAAAATTCTGAGAAATTATAGCTCATTTGGAACATAACTTTTTGGAACATAACTTTGGATGAAACATAATTTTATTTAAAAGTTGTTGTTCCCTTACCAAGAAATTTATTTTTAAATTTAAAAAGGAAGTTCCGCCAACATACATTTCGTGTAAAGTAAACACAGTTGGCCACGACTTTAATATATCTCTAACGTGGAACTGTTTTCCGGAATTCCATTCGAGACATATTACATAGAACTTTGAAAATTCCCACACGTCCAGGAAAGACATATGTACCTACATATACAGCGTTAGTAAAAAGTCCCGGAACGGTCGAATAACTTTGTTATTTGAAAATTATGATTTCTGAAATTTGGTATGGGGGTATAGTTAATATAAATGCAATACAGTTTATATTTTTTTCACTTCCGCTTTAATCGGCAATACGTCCAACTTTTTTTTTTTAAACGGAACGCCCAGATTTGTTTAACACTTTTGAATGCAAAATAAAAAACTACGTTCAGAAAGTATTAAGATATTTATTTTTATTTACAAGAACACAGTTAAAAAATTGAAAAAGTGTCCTAATACAGAAAAATCAAGATACCTGTCTATTCAGGTTGCGATTACAATAATTGTTCAAAATGCTCTCCATTTACAATTTGACAAAAATGTAAACGGTCAGTAAAATTTGTTATTGAATTTTGTATTTGTTCTGGAGTGATGCGATTGGTTTCTTGAACTATTCTCTCTTCCAATTGTTCAAGATTATGGGGACGATTTTTGTACACTTGACATTTCAAGTGACCCCAAAAGAAAAAATCTAATGGTGAGAGATCTGGCGAATGTGCTGGCCATTCGATTGCTCCTCTACGTCCGATCCAACGTTCCGGAAAAATTTCATTCAAATAATCGCGGACATTATGGGCAAAATGGGGGGGAGCTCCATCTTGTTGAAACCAAAAATGTGCATTAGGGTGATCACCTATGTTTGCATTTGGAAAGAGGGCCGCAAGTGCTGGAACAACCTCATTTCGCAATAAATTTAAGTAGACGTTGCCAGTTAAATTTCCTCTTATAAAAAATGGTCCTATGATGTTTCCAACAAGACCAGCCCAGACATTCACCTTTTGAGGACGCTGTGTATGGACTTCTTCAATCAAATGCGGATTTTTAATTGACCAGTAGCAACAATTATGTCTGTTCACAGTGCCGTTGAGACAAAACGTTGCCTCATCTGAAAAAATGATGTGATCTAAAACATTAGGCTGCTGCTCGATCAATTCCGTCATTGTTTCGCAAAAATGTAATCTACGATCTGGATCATCTTCAGTTAACTCATGGACGGGATACATTTTATAGGCTTTCATTCTTGCTGATTTAAGAATCTTATGAGCAGATTTTTGAGAGATCTCATGAATTTGACCTAATTCTGTTGTGGACACGTGATGATTTTCTTCCACTGTAAGTAACACATTCAAACTAGTTTCTTCATCTGTTGCTGTTAATGGACGTCCCCTTCTAGGTAAATCCTTCACCTGACGAAAGACTTCAAACTTTTGAATTGTTCGGTAGATCGTACTTTTACTAATGTGACGATCCGGATAAACAGTATTAAACAAAATACGAACCTCTTCAAAAGAACGTTGACGATCACCGTACCCACGCGTCATTATTATCTCAATTCGTTCTGATTCAGTAAGTTTTACTACCATTTTCAAATGTGTCAATGTCTAAAATAAGTAAATTTATAGCGATGCAAAAGTTAAAACGCTTTTAAAATTGTCAAATGTGACGGCAAAAAGAATGCAAACACTAAACAACAACTTTTTTCAAAGGCACCTTGTTTTTTCTGTATTAGGACACTTTTTTAATTTTTTAACTGTTTTCTTGTGAATAAAAATAAACATCTTAATACTTCCTGAACGTAGTTTTTTATTGTGCATTCAAAAATGTTAAAAAAATCTGGGCATTCCGTTTAAAAAAAAAGTTGGACGTATTGCCGATTAAACCGGAAGTGAAAAAGATATAAACTGTATTGCATAAAATGCATTTATATTAACTATACCCCCATACCAAATTTCAGAAATCATAATTTTCAAATAACAAAGCTATTCGACCGTTCCGGGACTTTTTACTAACGCTGTATACATACATACATAGGCTTCAATTATTTCTTTATAGTTACATTTTTGTGTGATTTATCTTATATAGAAATAACAAGCATGTGATTCGTCAGAGACGACATAGAATGCTTAATATGTAACTACTTTTTACTACCGTACACAATATCTAGCCGACTCGACAAAGGGAGATAAAATATTTCCTTGTTTACGACACTATGTAAAGCATGTATCTCACAACAATCAGTTACCGCAACCGTATATTACACGGAACCCGAATATTTCTCTGCGCAGTGGTGCTTTTGTTATTTCCACCAGAGAACTCGGATAACTTTCGACGTATAAAAGTGCTCAAGCACTCGACGAACCTATCTGAATACGATAACGTTTTCTAGTTCAAATATTTGATCGTTGATTATTCATGCAGTCTTCCTCTCGGCGCACCTGTTTCTTTTGATTGCGCCTCCATGCAGAATTTATTCACTTTACTTTTTATTCAAACCCCCCAGACTAGGTGTAGTGATTAATGTTTCACTTCTAGAACGGTACGGAGTTTGCGTTTGACTTTGAAATTGAATTTGTTTTCTGAATGTTTTGAAAGGATTGAGGTATTATACAGTATGTTCATTTTTTTGTTGGAGACAAACAGAGTGTTGAAAATTTTTTGCTTTGATTAAAATAAGACCACCAGATTTTTGTTCAAAAATTTTGGGATGAAATCTGGGGTCTAATCTGCAAAAACCTAAAATGTAGTGTTTTCCATGAGATCTAATGGAGTGTACGTGTTCTTATAAAACGAATCCTCCTTCTGGGCCAACCTTTATCACAGCTAGAATTATGACATTTTTGGTGGAGGCGCTAGGCATATATGGATAAGGATTTTGAGAGCTCTTGGCATAATTTGAACTCTGACACGTTATGATCAATGACAGAATTATAAACCATCCAACCTTCGAATTCTCATTTTGGTATTTTCCTAGTCTCACCTTCTCCTCCTTTCTCGTCCAATATCCTCAAAACAAAAATTCTTGAATTTGGACAACAAAAAGAAAGAAGTCATTCCTAAAAGTGACTTTTAACAACCCTCATAGTGATTTCAATTTTTTGGCACTAGATTCCTCTCTAGACATTTTTAGTTTTTTCGGTTATCTACGAGAAGAAATTGAGCAAAACATTTATCTATGGTGACCTAAAATGTGGATGACATCTAGAAGCACCAACTGAAGAAATGGTTGACAAATTTGGAAATTGCCAAAGTCTCGCCAAAATGGATCTCTGCTCCTCAACTCCGAGGAAATATTGTGTTGATTCCAAATTTCTGAAGATTCTATTTCTTGTGAACACCATTGGGACAGATCCAATGTAATTATTAAAAGTGGTCTTTTACCAACCCCCAACAGTAATTTGAAATTTTTCACTAGAGTCCTTTCGATAAACCTTTAGTTTCCTTGATTATGTGAAAAAATGAGGCAAAAAATTCACTCATGATGACCCAAAATGGCGATGTCCTTCAAAGGAACGAATTAAAAATGTGGTCAGCAAATTTGCACTTATTTTGGTGAAATTTTACACGAAAATTTGGAAATTACCAAAGTGTCGTCAGAATGGATCCTTCCTCCTCAACCCCGAGGAAATATTGTGCTGATGACAAATTACTGAAGAGTCATCGTTTCTAAAAACTTCTTAAATAAAAATTGTGACTGGAGAAGAAACTTACACACATTGGGACAGGCTTGATGAAATTACTAAAACTGGGGTTTTACCATCCCTAAAGTGATTTGGAGTTTGGCGCTAGAGTCCTAAAACATTGCAGTTGCACCAACCTTTTAATTTCTAAATAAAACTTAATGAAACAGTCTACTGCAATGAAGAAACTTGTTGACGAAATATAGATGGTAATTGCTGATTGATTAGGTGTAATTGATCAAAGTTTAAACTAAAATTAGCCAAAATAGAGCATTACCAATCGAGTGCACAGTGTTAATATTTTTCTCTTTTCGAACAAATATAAATGTCATTTTTGACAGTTGTCTACTAGTACTACCACAATTTGAAAGATGGCGCTGAATAGCAGCGCAACTGCATGATTCTTTTTCTAGATTTAGTTATTTCGGTATGATTGAAAGTAATCATTCTTAATGTTGATGGCAGAAAGAAGGAGCAAGGGAAAATAGGAGAAAAATTACCTCCCAATATTGGAATTCAAGCGGAAAGGAATTATTTGACAGCTGAAGGCCTCATGTCACGTCGAATATGCTGACTACAGGCGCAAGAAATCGTATCCAACTTTATCCAAACTTGTAGTCTTTATGGGATATCCTAAACAATTCGATATCCGTTTCCACCACCCCCACTAGTTTCAGACGCAAAATGAAGAATCAGATGATTTGGGAATTGATTAGAAGTAGAATTGAACACAGCAATCTTCCACGGTTGGGCAGATCTGATAAAGCTGTTGACTTCATATAAACTCGTCAATAATGTTTTTCATATTCGCAGACCTATTCTCGCAAGAGAAAACTGAAAGTTGCTCTATTGGGACATTTAGAGATATCCTCACTGAAATCTCTTGCAGATTATCTAATTCGAAGTTAGATTGTATCTAGTCGTTATTTGGCTCAGAATTTATTACCGTACATTTACTAAGATGCCTGATAATCGGGTCTTATTGAGGTCCTTCCTATTTGAGTCAGGTCTCATTTTGAAGGCTTCCATTTAAGGTTTCACGTTATTGAAGACTTAATTTTGTATCTTTAACCTATTAAGAGATAGAGCATTGTTTAGCTCGGAATTTCAAGTCGTTTTTGACAGCTGTCAAAATTTGACGTTTTTAAAAGCATCGCAGTAGCACCAACCTTCAATTACTTAATAAGCAATAGATACAGTTTAAAAAAAGAGTATACTCCGTTATAGCTTAGCGACAAATTTATCTCCAAAACATCTTCATTCTTTATGCATGGCATTTACTTACAATATATTGATCTTAATTCGCTAAATCCTCGCCTATTGTTAACGATTTAAATATCCAAGTATAGCAACCGTCACTTTAAACTACCAATTCATACCCGTAAGGCAATTTAAGCAATTGATACAATTAAATCCATCCATCAGAGACTAACTGCATGTTTTATGTGCCAATTAAATGCTGCTTTTGATTGCACAAATAAAGACATAATGCGTGCGTACTTTATGTCTAAACACATAAATTGTGTCAACATAAGCTAAATCTATATATAATGAAATGACCATGTATACCAACTTAAACGTTAGAGGCAGATTTTGGCTTTACGTCTTAACGACGTGCTGAAAATTTAAATTAAAATCTTTAGTAGCGTAATGAATTTCCTAATTTACAACGTTGAACATGTTGATTACAACATAAAAGCAGCGTAGAAAGAGAATTTCGTTTACGAAGAAGAACATAATTCAATTTTTGCAACAGGAAAGGAAATCGAATGTACGTAGATGTATATGAACGTCTAGACATTGTCAATTATCTCGTTGGTCTTACGACTGGGAAGGTTTCTCTCTATACGCGTGAAATTTTTACTCGCTAACTGGAGCAAATATCTCGTTTATGAACGCAAATTAAAATCTCACCGATGAGCAACCGCCATTGGAATAAATTGAATGCGAGATGAAATTTTATTAAACCATAAAGGGAAGGTTCTAGATTTTCCATTAGCGCAGCTGTTTCATTAGAAAAAAAAAACTTTTTAAATTGAAGTCTCGGTTGCTGTCATAGATTTCGTTCCATCACTTTTCTTAAATTTCACGCAATTCGCAAAATTATTCTTCAAGTTGTGTTGTTATGTTGTTTTCATACCATGCATTGGTGACTTCCAAAAATTCATATAAAAATAGCTTCCGCCATTTTAAGTCAAATTTAGACCTGCCAAATACTTACAATTAGTTATGGAATCCACTTTCTTTCTGAACATTATTACAGTACCTTGCTGATAGATTCTTGTTTGGACATTCTTGTGAATTTCTTTTTTTGGACTCTTATGAAGGGGTAGACCACCATTCTCGTTTTGGACTTAATTTCTACCTCAATAACCTAACAGTAGACCCCAATTTTGATTGTAAAATCGTTTTTAATGGCGTAGCCCCTTTTTCAAGGAACTGTTTGGAGAATTTTCAAAACCACATATAGTCTGACGAATTTTCATTGATGTTTGAGAAACTCAATTGATTGGATCTTTCTCTTTGCTTGGTCGACTCATGCAGGCTTTATTTTCAACACAGAATTTGCTTTATTATGCAAAGACTTATACTGAGACGTCTAACGGTATGTAGAGTAAGTATGGTGCCCAAGCAAATTGGTCGACTTTGGCCTGGAAGTATGTAAATGAAGTGTATGAGAACAAATGGATAGGATGGGGTGGGCCTCAACCATGAGAGCCATTTTGATAGTAAAATCCTATGGCTTTGAATGTATCAGGTTCCATCATTCCTTTTTGCTTGGTCTGGGCTGGTTTTCTTAAATGTATGCGAGTATGTCTTTTCTTTTTGCTTGGTCAACCTATTGGGCACTCATATCAGATATGCACAAGAGTGCCCAAACGCATTCATCTATTTTTGATGGGAAATATTTAAATGAAATCTACGCGAGCAAGTAGATAAGACAGAACCCACTTCACCCATGGCCATCTACATTCCCCAGCCTGAATAGCCCAGATTTTTTCTTCACTGACAAACTTACAAAGTTAATAATTCAAAGTGTTCATCAAAAAGCATTGCTACAAAACCCGGTCAACCCAGCTCAAATTTTTGAGAGGTTGTGTCGAGGAACTGTCAAAATCAGTCAAAAATAAGAGATTATATGCAGCCAAAGCCTACTAGATCATTTTGGGTTGGCAGAAAAATACAAGATCAATTGCAACAGTTGAAACCGTTTCCAAACAAGGCAAAAAAAATAATTTTGTAGTTTAGAATCAGCCAATGCATACACACAAATGGATACCGTAGAAAAATCTTTGCGCAGATTCTAGCAATCTTTCCCTATTTCCAATTATATAACACATAGCCTATATTCTAAATTTGAGAGATAGGTGCTAAAAATTTTGACATTTCAATACGGTTGAGGATCTATGTTTATGCGACTTTTTCGAACGACGAAATTAGGTAAAGTATTACCTTGTTTTTTGAATATATGTAGATGATGAACTCTAGATCACTATCACCCACAGGACACCAAACACTTGGATAAATGCCAACGCGTTTCGACAGCAATGCTGTCATTATCAAGGCGATAATAAAACTGTTTTATTATCGCCTTGATAATGACAGCATTGCTGTCGAAACGCGTTGGCAGTTATCCAAGTGTTTGGTGTCCTGTGGGTGATAGTGATCTAGAGTTCTACTTCGGCACCAAGAGATCCAGTGAATATTTGTATGTAGATGATGTTCAGGAATATCCTGTATGTATGAAAGTATCCAGAAATGGTACAAGTCCATCTGGTCTTCATTTATGTTTTAGAAAAGAATGATATCGTTATAAATACTTTCAATGGTGTTAGAGAATGGTTGATTTAAAGAGTTTTCTATTAACGGTGCGTCGATGTTGGTAGTCTGTAGCGGCCATGTTGTTTTGGGCTTCGGAGCAAGAAAGAGGACTCCAATTTTGGGCGGAAAATTATCTTTAGTGATATGAGGCACTTCCAAAATATTCAAGCTCCATATCAAAGGTATGATTGAACATTTTTACAATATATTGTGAGTGGATTCTTGTTTGGAAACTTTGTGCGTTCTTTTTTGGACTCTAAAGGAGAGCTAGACGCCTATTCTCTTTTTGGAAACAATTTCTACTAATCGTACCTCAATACTCCAAGAGGAGACCTCAATTTTGAATGTATGTAAAAGCCTTTTTAATGACGAAACCAAGTATTCAAGAAATTCCTTTAGATATGTGTATCCACAGCTGTATATCAATCGATTGGATCTTTCTCTTTGCTTGACCGACCCAAACAAGCATTTTTTGCAGCAGAAATTGTCTTTATTATACGGAGGCTGATCTCTATTGCTGGGAAATCTAATCACAATGGTATCCAAGCAAATTGGTCCTGAGTAGTGGATAGGACGAGATGGACCTCAGCCATGAGAGCAAATTTAATTGTAAAATCCTTTTTACGGAGGCAATTTTTCAATGAGCTCAATTAGAAATTTTTGATCAATTGATTGGTCTTTTCTTCGTTGCTTGATCGACATATATTAGCTAGTCATGCAGCAATATTTGCCACAAAAATTGCCTTTATGTTAAAAAATATAATTTGGTATATGCAATTGTGCCCAAACAGACTTCAGCAATGTTCTCCTGTATTATCTGGCTTCAATAGTCCAATTTTTGTTTTCCTCACTAGTGAGTTACAAAATCAAATATTAGATGCATTCATACAGAATCATTGCTACAAAGACTGGCCATACTACTACTAATCATCATAGTAGTTCTAATTTTTTACAGGTTGTGGCGATAAACTGTCAAAATCATTTAATAATAATAGATCTGAATAACAGCAGACATGGCTGAGGACCTATGTTTGTATGACTTCTTTAAACCATAAAAGAAGACAAAAAATATTCTCTTTTCGTCAAACATACTTTCAATTGTCTTAGAAAGCGGTTGATCTAAAGAATTTCCAATCAACTAGTCTGTGGCGGTCATGTTGTTTTTGGCGGGGTCTGTCAAATCTGTTGTTTATTACTCAACCACTGATGCCAAATCACTATGGTAAGTTACACAGCAGATATTGTGGCCGTTCAAGGTCGACTTTCCAACGTCTGGTGGCTAAATTCGGGACCACTGCTATAGTAATCAATCAACCAACACCCGTTCGTCAAAGGAATGCCAAATCGAAAGAGAACATTACCAAACTCGATCTTTGACAGGCTTCAACTTGGTGAATTTTGCCTGCAGCTCTACAAAATGGATGATTAGGAGGTCAAAATTGATGACCATAGACGACTTCGTTTGTTTGCTAACTGGGTTTCGGAGTATTTGAACCCTAGTTTTGGCCGGGAAATTGTCTTTAATTATAGGACACATTTTTGGATGAATGGGCAAACTTGCTTTATGTGGAATAACGACTACCTACACAAGGCTAGCGTTTGGTGCGGATTTTGGACTGGTGGTGTCATTGGTCCATACTTTGTCTAAAACGACATTGATGAGGGCATGTAAACAACATGTGCTTCTAGGAGGAGGGGCTAATTCTGCATTAACGATTTGAGGGTTTGCTTATCTCTCGCAGAGGTGACGTGAACTGGCTACCAGAATCATACGATTTGATCCCACTACACCTTTTCCTGTAGGGTTTTCCTGAAGTCGTCTATGGCAATAATTCGGATCGATGCAAGTTCTGACAATATTTCTTAGTATAGTACCTCATACCTTACATTTCCTTTTCATATATTTTCTGCTTTTTCAAGTACGGCAATTTTTTGGGCTTGTTTGAATCTGATGGTGAAACAAAATCATTTCTATTTCTGGAAAGGTACCGAGTTTACGTTGAAATAATCCTAAAAGCATGTCTTCTGTAGCTTCACCATCAATGACTGATTGAAAAAGAGGTGGAAAATTCTTTTCTCTTCTGAAGTTGTGGTCATACTGTTTCCAATCACAGTAATTTCCATGAGGGGCCCTATGTGAGGACTTTTTGGATATAGTGCCGCTAACTCGCCAATTTCCTTTTGGGCGCAAAAATTGCTTAGCTCCATACCAAATAAGATCAGAGGTTGGACTGACAACAAAGAAAAGTACAAAAAATTCGGTTTCATCAGCAACAAGCAGACCACACATCACTATAGATACCTAACTTAACACACGTATACATACCTACATTAAAAGTGTGGGGGAGATCGGTCGAGACGGAAGGGAAATCAGCAGCTGCAACCCGCTTTACACCGGTGTTACAATTGTTGCCTAAAGCTGTGATTTGTTTTTTTTTTATTAGACGTATAATTAGGATATGGGTATAAATCAAATACATTTATTACGTTTAATTTATAGTTTATTATTAAATAGAAATACTTAAACAAACTAAGTAAAACCTAAAGATATAGTAAGTACTACATATACTGCTACTGGAATTACTAAATATTGAGGGCAAAGATAATTCAAACTGCTATAAAACTTGTCTGTTATATGTAGGCTTTCGTCCTAAATCGTTATTCAAGTAAACTTAAGTGGGCAATTTATAAGCCGTATAGTTGCAAGCCAAAGGGTAGCGAGCATTTAAAAGAATTTAAACCAAGGGAATTATGATATAGAAAATAAATAGTGTACTGGACAAAAGTAGAACGTATCCAAATTAATTAAAAAAAAAGTTTATGAAAAAATAGTAATTATTTTCCTATACGAAATGTTGATGAAATAATAATTGCAAAAATTATAAAATTACAGAAGAGGATATGTAATTATGAAACAACTTTACTGTTATTTTATTTGGATTCACTTAATGTTTTAACTGAATAGATATACCTTCATATGAGTTGTGTTTTGAAGAAGTATTAATAGAAATTTGTTAAAACAATTAAAAATTAAATTCAATATAATTTAATAATTGAATAGGAATCAATCCTTAAGTACTTGAAAACTCTCTAATTCTACACGATCACTAAGAGTTCATATAATCTGTAGACAATAAGTTTTTCATGGTTTCGCTCAGTAAGATGTTTTAAAATCAACTGATAAGCTTTAGATATGATTAGTCAAATCGAATTTGTTGTGTTCATTTGACAGTGGACAGGAATACAGACCGATACATAGATCCGCAATTACTTAGTATAGTGAAGTCTGAGTCGTTTCTTTTGCCCTCGATAGTCATAATAAGCAATACATTAAAAGACCAACAAAGAGACATAAAGCTTCTACATATAAGTACTACTACAGTACCGAAAAGGGTTATAAGTAGACTAATGTATAATACAATTTTTCTAATCAAGAAACATGCTTAATAATTATACAAATTAAATATTATTATAACTAACATTCATTCCGCAGATTAGGAGCAATACAGCTGTATAGTGTAATTAAATGGCAGTATAGAAATTGCATTGTAATTTTTTTTTAATATTATGTGTTTGATTAGGAAACAGGGTAACCCTATATAAATAATAATTACAGTAATTACCAATTTTCAATGGTAGTTGTTGTAGCAACTTAGACAAAGTAGCAGGTGAAGGCAATGCAAATATATTTCGGCAGTATCTGTAGGGTTTTGGTCCTTGTTTATATAAAGATAAGCTAAATATTTTTTCGCTAGTTGTAAATCTTCGGCCTTTCTTCCGCTTACCACTCTCTCTCATCTGGCGTTGAATAAATGTTGCTGCTTCTTTCGACATTCGCTGTAGCTTTTTCTGAAATTCATAATTATTTTGTAATTTCTTTGCTTTTTGTACTCTGCTTTTTAACTGCTTCTCTCTGAATTTATATACTCTTATCCTCTTGGTCAATGTTGTTGCTTTACGTTTCATGCTTTTTGTACTTGCAATAGACTTTTGCAATTTAGAACTTGGTTGTACAATATCTATAATTGGAAGTTGGGCAGCAGAACTGGGACCTGGCATTTGTATATCTAAAATGCAAATTGTGATTTGTAAACAGTGGTTAACAAATGGTGCAGTATTATCCACCATTGCGGTAATCTATAATTTATGCATTGAAGTACGTACCATTGTATTCTGTAACATATTGTTTATCTACTTCAAATTGTGTTAGCGGTTCTGTAAATGTAATTGTATAATAGGAAATGAAGATTATATAAAATATAAACATACATACCTTTCAAATTAACAGATGGTATAATACCATATTATAAACGAATTGGCAATGGATAATAATATTCCACAAGCTCTTGTAAAAGAATATGTATATTTTTTAACTTTCAGACTGCAAAATCGACTTAACTACTCGGCAGACATGACAGTTTTAAGCACATTTTATACAATATTTGTAAAATCAACGCCTACGTATAACGTGTCCAGTGTAATAACTTTGCTAGTTTGGTTGCCTAACCAATATTTTCCCCTCTCACCGATCTGTCGAGCTGCGTCCCTCACAAGTAACCAATGATAGGATATAAAGTTCAGTATCTATAGTGATGTGATCTATGAAGCAGACTCAGATTTATTTATTCCCCCAAGTTTTGGCTAAATTTTCTTGACGTTTCTAAACAGTTTTTTAGGAGACAAGCGTACCATTTCTGGCAAAATTTGAATCAAATCGCCTTGATTAATCGATGTTTAAGTAACTAAACCGACACAATAATTCTGGCCCAATATTTCATTCGTACCGCTTATTGATTCCGAAATCTTATTATCGTACAGCTTTCTCGTACGACCATATTTATGCTTAATGGCATATCGAAGCATCGAAAAAAATAACTGAAAATAAGATTACGTGATGAAAACATGGATAGGCACTCTCAGTCAGGCAATTTCATTATTAATCGAATTGTATAAAACAACAATGACATTAGAAGAGGTAGGAATCGTTTTGACGTTATATCGTAGTAATTTCGACTCGATAAACGTAAAATTTCTATTTTCGTTTCGATGTATGTATATACAAACGGGGAAATTTCCATTACTTACTTAAAGTGTTCGAATGGTAAACGATCTTTGTGTCTGCAGGATGTATTTTATGTACATGAATAAATTGCAATTGCAATTGAACGTTTTCAATTTTGCAGAAGCTCTCCGATTATATGGAAACCGTTTGACGGAGTATGAGAAGACGGAGCTCGAGAAATACCCGAAGATATGGTATCTCGGTCTAGACGCTTGCAAGATCCACGGCGAACATGGTGGATCGCAGAACGGAGGCTTCGATGATGATAGCGGAAGTTATAACAAGGTAAGATAGTAAAATCTATGGTTATTTGTAGTAAATTGAGGTTATGTAATACGCTTCGCTTCAAGTCATTCGAGCGAAACCTGTCATATCATTTTAACGGTTGTTGGGGTTAAATCACGGGGGGTCCACTAATATACCCAAGGTCAAAATTTTTAATAGTTCCAAACTACACCTGCTTTAGCGGCACCAGCTGTGAACCTAATTTCACATTTGTTCTCATAGAATGTATTGACAAACAGTTTTGACGTTTGCATGTCAAAACGCGCTGATAAAACATAAAATACGAAATGACAACGTTATTAAATCTTATAGAAAAAACTTGTTTTGGTGAAGAATTAAGTTTGTTGTTAAAGCTTTATAACTGTTGGTTTAAGAGAGTAGGGACTGAAAGTCTACAACATGGATGTAACCTAAGTGAATTGGAACTACAGATTCTGTGATATCCCCTTCAGCAGTTTTTCAATGATTGACTCCTTGCGCAAAGCAGGCAGAACAGGCAAGAAGTGTTCCAACAATATTGCTAGTATGTTATAAATTAAAGTTCAATATGTTCAATGATATGTGAGAACAATGGCGTAGTAAACAGATATGCAAACTATTGGACTCTTCCTTCGCTACACGAGTTTGAATTTATTTGGAAGAATTGTATCGACAATACGGTGAATTGCCATTATTATTCAATTTTTGGTAGATAAAAGCAATCATCGGCTTGTCAATCTAGTTGACAGTTCATTATGAAGCTTATGCGTACTGAAAATATTAATTGAACACTTTGCATGTTTGTAGCGTAATGTAAAGTTCTCTGTAAATCTGTAGCCATATATGATAATATGCTTACAAATTTACAGATAATTTTACAGGCGCTACAAATACCTGTAGAATCCTATCTTCGTTTAAAATTTTTAAAAAGCCCGCGTTTGAATGTTAGTTCTAAACTACACCTGCACTGGCGCTGATTTGTTCCGAAAAATTTAACGAGAGTTGCCGATCTGTAGTGTCTCTTGTCTATGGGTTAAATAGAAAATAAACGTTTACTCACGATCGGTTAGTAAAGTGAACTTTTCCAGCCGTCATCGTCACATAGGTTAGAAAACGCGTCATTATATACCAAACCGAGGTAATAGTAGCACTAGCACTTTACCGGCTAGCTTATGTCACTTTACCGGCTAGGTTATGTCACTTTCCGATCTTTACTCCTCAGCTCCGTGGAAATATTGTGTTGATTCCAAATTTCTGAAGATTCTTTGTTTCTTGTGTCTGACGATGAATACTTCTTAAATAAAATTATGACTGGGGATGAAACTTGAACACCATTGGGACAGACCTGATGTAATTATTAAAATTGGTCTTTTACCAACCCCCAACAGTGATTTGAAATTTTTCACTAGAGTCCTTTCGATAAACTTTTAGTTTCCTTGATTATGTGAAAAAATGAGGCAAAAAATTCACTTATGATGACCTAAAATGCCGATGTCCTTCAAAGGAACGAACTAAAAATGGGTTCAGCGAATTTGCACATATTTTGGTGAAATTCTACACGAAAATTTGGAAATTACCAAAGTGCCGCCACAATGAATCCTTGTTCCTCAGCCTCGAGGAAATATTGTGCTGACGACAAATTTCTGAAGAGTCATGGTTTCTAAAAACTTCTTAAATAAAAATTGTAACTGGGGATGAAACTTACACACACTGGGACAGGCTTAGTGTAATTACTATAAAACTGGTGTTTTAGTATCCCTAAAATGCTTTGGAGTTTGGCGCTAGACTCCTAAAACATTGCAGTTGCACCAACCTTCTCATTTCTAAATAAAACTTAATGAAACAGTCTACTGCAATGAAGAAACTTGTTGACGAAATATAGATGGTAATTGCTGATTGATTAGGTGTAATTGATGAAAATTTAAACTAAAATTAGCCAAAATAGAGCATTACCAATCGAGTGCACAGTATTAATATTTTTCTCTTTTCGAACAAATATAAATGTAATTTTTGACAGTTGTCTACTAGTACTACCACAATTTGAAAGATGGCGCTGAATAGCAGCGCAATTGCAACATTCTTTTCCTAGATGTAATTATTTCGGTATGATTGAGAGTAATGATTCTTAATGTTGATGGCAGAAAGAAAGAGCGAGAGAGAGAGGGAAAATAGGAGAAAAATTACCTCCCAATATTGGAATTCAAGCGGAAAGGAATTATTTGACAGCTGAAGGCCTCATGTCACGTCGAATATGCTGACTATAAGCGCAAGAAATCGTATCCAACTTTATCAAGACTTGTAGTCTTTATGGGATATCCTAAACAGTTCGATATCCGTTTCCACCACCCCCACTAGTTTCAGACGCAAAATGAAGAATCAGATGATTTGGGAATTGATTAGAAGTAGAATTGAACACAGCAATCTTCCACGGTTGGGCAGATCTGATAAAGCTGCTGACTTCATATAAATTCGTCAATAATGTTTTTCATATTCGCAGACCTATCCTCGCAAGAGAAAACTGAAAGTTGCTCTATTGGGACATTTAGAGATATCCTCACTGAAATCTCTTGCAGATTATTTAATTCGAAGTTAGATTGTATCTAGTCATTATTTGGCTCAGAATCTATTACCTTACCTTTACTAAGATGCTTGATAATCGGGTCTTATTGAGGTCCTTCCTATTTGAGTCAGGTCTCATTTTGAAGGCTTCCATTTAAGGTTTCACGTTATTGAAGACTTAATTTTGTATCTTTAACCTATTAAGAGCTACAGCATTGTTTAGCTCGGAATTTCAAGTCGTGTTTGACAGCTGTCGAAATTTGACGTTTTTAAAAGCATCGCAGTAGTACCAACCTTTAATTACTTAATAAGCAATAGATACGGTTTTAAAAAGGGCATACTTGCTGCTAAATGCAGCATCTTAGATATGCAAATTCATCGCATTATCCATTTATGTTACCTAATTTTTGTATCAATTTGATAGATTAAAGTATGTATCGTTTCAGCATGTCGTGAAAGTAGAAGTTGTAAACGCTAAATTAGATAGAGAAAGGCGGGAGTAAGTCTGTGCAGCATTAGAAATTGTGAGAAGCCTTTTATGATATATTTTTCTTGTTTTACAAATTTTCCCATCCATATTTCCTTTAGATAATTTATTTACATATTTGCTTGCTAAATTTATTTTATAATAATTTTTGACATCATTCATGGCTATTGAGTCTATTGATCTTTTGCCCCGCCATCTATCAACTAGTAGATAAATCTTCATCTTTGTTTCTGTTTCCAATATCTGCACCAGTTGGCACCAGTGGCAATTTGTATTGGTACTGGTACCAGGGGTATTATTGCCGAAGAAAGTAAAGTAAGCCTATCCCAATGTGTGCAAGTTTCATTCCCAGTTACAATTTTTATTTAAGAAGTTTTCAGAAACGATGACTCTTCAGAAATTTGTCGCCAGCACAATATTTCCTCGAGGCTGAGGAGCAAGGATCCATTGTGGCGACACTTTGGTAATTTCCAAATTTTCGTGTAAAATTTCACCAAAATAAGTGCAAATTTGCTGACCACATTTTTAATTCGTTCCTTTGAAGGACTGAGTGAATTTTTTGCCTCATTTTTTCACATAATCAAGAAAACTAAAGATTTGTTGAGAGGACTCCAGTGTCAAATTGCAAATCATTGCTGGGGTTGGTAAAAGACCAGTTTTAATAATTTCATCAGGGTCTGCCCCAATGGTGTTCAAGTTTCATCCCCAGTCATAATTTTATTTAAGAAGTCTTCATCGTCAGACACAAGAAACAAAGAATCTTCAGAAATTTGGAATCAACACATTATTTCCACGGGGCTGAGGAGTAAAGATCGGAAAGAGACATAAGCTAGCCGGTAAGTGCTAGTGCTACTATTACCTTGTTATATAATGACGCGTTTTCTTACCTATGTGACGATGACGGCTGGAAAAGTTTACTTTACTAACCGATCGTGAGTGAACGTTTATTTAGTACTATTTTATTTATGTATGTACATCTCCTGTAAATAACAATTACTTAAATATTAAGTAAACAAGCGAATCATTGTACGCACAAAAGTAGCTATCTTAGCCGGGAATAAATAGTAGCCTGAACAAATACGTTAAAATTAACATCCTCCATTCCTGTACGATATACTAACGCAACAGAATTGTTATAGTTGGCAATGTAGTGACTCACATGTCTAATCGAATAACTCTTCTATACAAATATTTGGAAAGTATGGGCTGATAGAATTATTCACTTGTTTATGCGCACCTCCATATGATAGCAAGTCGGTATTTATTGATTCTCCATCAAAGAGTTTATCTTTGACGGCTAACCTCATCCATTATTATCAGTGTGTTATATGTACATAAATGATGGAAAATAAGGAATAAGGGATCAAATTGCTAGTGAGCGGCGTTTATAGCGGACAGTTGTGTAAAACGAAAAGAACAAACGACTGGATATAAAAATAAATATCCCCATTTTTACTTATTGCCGTAGCATTCCAATACACTCTATCTGGCGATAAATATGAAATATTCTCTCTCTATTGTGTCCAGTTTATATAGCGAGATAAACGATGTTATAATGGAATTGATCTCAATTTATTAGTATTGCTACTGTAAACGCCAAATTAGATGGCGAGCGGTGGAATAAATCCGCGCAGCGTTAGAAATAATATGAATTTATCCAGAAACGTTGTAATAAGTATAAAATTACCTTCATATCGCGTTTCAGCAGATTACATTTGCAATTCTCCGCAGCACGTTAGAGGTTTCCGATGCCATATAGACGACTTAACATAGGAAGAACCGTTAGAATGAAGCGAAGAGGAAAAAGAAAACGATTGTCACTTTTATTGAATCTAATCGATGGACGAAGCCACGGGATCGTGTTGCTTTGGTAACGTTATCCTGCAGTGCATTATAACCGCAATATAGCCATCGGGATTCGTGCCTTCCGTGACTTCAATCCGCGCGCAACGACCTTTAATGCTATACGATTTATTTGAACAAACCGGGAAGGATCTTCAGCCGTATATATCTCGGTTATTTGTAGACGAAACGCCTGTACGAAAATGAGTTTGTTTAGCATAATAGGGACGGTTATTTAATGTCGGTAATCATGACTTAATTTTCGCCATTTGTTACCCGACTACCTGCTAGATGTAGATGAATAAACGTTGAAATTATATTTCAGGCTGAAGCGTTCCTGTTAGGGCTATGTTGCTCTTGTACAGGGTGGGCAAATAAGCGAGGTAAGCGGCTGTATCTCAGAAACTAATGATCGTAGAGAGTTACGGTAAAAAAATTTATAGGTAAAGTGGGCAAGGGAAATTATTTTCAAGTTTCCAAGATGGCCGCCAGTGGGCGTTTCCACCATCTTGAATTACATAAAGTTACGTTTCGCGCGATTTTCTCCAATGAATGTAACAAAAAAGTATTTGCGTTTTAATGTTAACTTAAAGTCAAACATTTTTTGTAAAAACAATTTTTCTCTATCTTTCGAAATAAAGTGGTGGGGGGTGTTTGAATGTTGTTTTAAATAAATGCCTGTAACTTCGAAACGGCTCAATGGATTTGGATAAATGTGGTATCATTGAAAAGAGCATTTCTTGGGCTTCTGGGGTTCTCGTCATCATGACAGTTGTGACCTACACGGCCGCCGATAGAGGGCGTTATTCGATATTATAACCAAAATATTGGATTTTCTCAAAAAATTTAAATGCGATGATATGACTTTTTTTAGACTAGAAAATAGACAAATGACCAACCAATAAGGCTGCGCAAGCCGCATCTTAAAATCTTTTTCCTAACTCAACTTATTAATAAAAATACTAAACAGGAAAATTCATATATCCCCATTTAAAAATGCATCGCTTGCTTTCGATAAGAAGGCAAGTAGTAGGCCATGGAAATAAAAGACAAACTCCTCTCTAAAATATTCACAAGAAATGTCAGTTTATTTAGTGCTGTGATTTTAAGTCACACGTTTTCGTATTAGTAAGCGATTTTCCTTTTAAATAAAGTTGTGGCCCTGAAAAGGACCGATTTTGAAAAAAGATTAATGCCTTCTGTGTTCAAATTGCGTTTTATTTAACTCTTTGTCTAAAATCTAGAGTGCAAACCTACCACCTAAACCTACCACAAAAACGCCTCAAAACCACCTAACACCACCTCAAACAATCATCTCACGTAAAGGGTATATTGTCGACATTGTTAAGACAATGTCGACAATTTTTGTCAGTATATAAAAAAATGCTAAAAATAAACAGTGACTCAAATTGTTTACTACCTTGCTGACGCAAGGGGTCAGGCGCCAGAAAGTCGGGGGTCAAAAGGTTAGAACTGCTGACGCAAGGCACCCTTCCGCTCCCTCCGTAGGGGCTGCCCTCTATGAGGGCCAAGGGGTCGGCCTCCCTGGAGGGCAAACTCCCTGGGGGCCCTTACACAGCGTATCCGGTAGTCGGCGATGAGTCATAACGCAGGCTAGCCAGGGTGTCCACGTCGAGGGTCTGGTCTGACGGAGACATAGTATAGCTACTGTGGAAGTAGTACAAATTGATGGCGTTCCTGTTAGGGCTATGTTGTTTTGTACATACAAGGGTTAGCGTTTCAATTCTTCTGCGTAAATGAGTTTGTGTACGAATGGTTCGCAGGATCTCTATACAGGGTGTCCACGGCGAGAGTCTGGTCTCGTGGAGACATAGTATAGCTACTGTGGAAGTAGGACAAATTGGTGGCTTTACTATGCTTAGTGCTACTGCTAGAAGAAGCTTTGCCTCTAGATAATACTTTGAATTAACTTCTTTAAAGAGCAGCTGTTTGATTTAAAATCACACTGCCTAAACTAACTAAACCGTTTCTCTTCCGATTTGTGTCCTCAATCCTAGCATCCTAACATTAAATATATAATTTCTCTCATTTGTTTACAGGTCCTGCATGACCATATCGGCTACAGATACGAAATACTAGAAGTGATAGGAAAAGGTAGCTTCGGACAGGTAATCAGAGCTTTGGACCACATGACCAACCAACACGTAGCCATCAAAATAATCAGGAACAAGAAGAGGTTCCACCACCAAGCTCTGGTCGAAGTCAGAATACTGGATCACTTACGGAAACGCGACAAGGAAGGCCTGCACAACGTCATCCACATGCAGGAATACTTCTACTTTCGGAATCACCTATGTATCAGCTTCGAACTGATGAGGTGAGAAAATACCGTCGTTATTATTATTATTATTATTATTATTATTATATCTACTGTGAGTAAACTTATTTCCTGTTTCAGCTTGAACCTATACGAACTTATAAAAAAGAACAATTACCAAGGATTCAGTTTAAATCTAATCCGAAGATTCGCCAACTCGCTCCTGAAATGTCTACGACTCCTTCAGAAGGAGAACATCATACATTGCGATCTCAAACCGGTAAGTCACGCTTCCCAAAACCGATACCAATTTAATCTTAATTCGTTAGGCTGATACCGCCGTCATTATCATTTCGAGAAGAAGATATAATTGACAAAACTTTTCGTTTACGTTCCGCAAATGACAGGGTCAAAGCACTAATAAAAAGTCCACCCGTTGCACGAATTCGATCGTGCTTCTACGAAAAGGACAACGTGCAGTCGTAATCGATATGTCGAGACGATTATATTGTTAAATGCAAATCACAAGTCCCCTCCCAGAGTCGATTTAATTATACATTCGCCTGATATCTGATCGTTTATAAATGGAATTAGTTCGGTTCCAATTAATAAATAAATTTTAATAATTATGTATTTCACTGTCGTAACTTCCCTGTATAACGAGCGATAAGAATTGTCGATGTTATCGAGATATTTTACCAATTTAATTACGAAGCAAACATATAAATTTTATTTGTGATTTTGTTTTGTATGGAAGTAATTAAAGATAGAAATAACTTTTTACTGTAAACGCTAATCTAGATGGCGGGCGATGGTTGTAAATCCACGCGGCATTGGAAATAGTGGGAAACTTCGAATTTTCGTGATGAAGCATCATCTCGAGCCTACATGTTTCGCTAGTGAATAACAACAACAACAATATCGTTATGTGGCATACCATAAGATTAAGGCATACCTACTTAGGCATTAGTTCCACTCGCATACAGATCTATCTTGCATGGAAATATCACCACCAAAAAGATTTGTTCGCGTTGGATACCGCATAATTAAACAGTTGTGCAAAAAAAGCTTGTGCCTATTGGTCTAAAGAAATGTTGCAGAAATCAAGATAATTAAATCCTTGCCCCAAACCAGACAGTTTCTAGTAACGCTTGAGGAGAAAAAAGAGTCGATGATGGAACCAGATGAATGATAATACTAATACCTTGGCATATACAGAAGACAAGAAGAGGAAGCAATAACAGTTGAAGGCAGACGATTCGAAGACATCGAAGAGAAACTAGAAACCGTCAACTTACTACAAAAAGAATTCTCTGAAAGCCAACCCTGCCAAATATAAATATCATTGCAAAAAAACTCGCAAAAAAGTAGAAGCATGAAATTCCCTAATCAGTTAAGCAACAACAAAAAGGGTAGCCACCCTACGGTTGTCAGAATTTCTACTCAAGCGCTGCGTTTTTCTCAACTGCCGAATATGTTTGATGCAGATCTGCCTAAGCAATTAGCCTGAATGAAACATGCAAGAGAGTGACAGATTGCATGAAAGCCACTCCTTCACAAGGCCACAGGCTTCACAAGCACCAACTCACACAGAAAAGTCCATGAACATACCGAAAAGCTGTAATAAACCTTTAATGTTTGTCACTCAATATTTGGCCAAAGAGTGCAGGCCAAACTGGCTCAAATCCAGACGCCGATTGCTAAACTACGCTCTAGTTGAAGCCTCGACCTACTACTCACCAAGAGAGGGCCCACCAAATGGTGATCCTAGTGACCGAAGAACGGCTTCATTAAAATACAGCCTAATCAAATGGGGTCTGCTGGACAGAAATGACGACAATGACAATGTGGCGCCATTCTGGACATGGAACTCGTTCTTCAGTGCCCTGCCTGCCCTCACAGATGTACCCTCGACGAATTATGGCTAGCTGAACAGGAACCATTACACGTAGCCCACTACTGGGCTAACAAACTGTAGATTTCGGATACGGAAAAAGTAAAATAAAGTTGAAGAAATTCAATCGTGATGCTTCAAAAGATCGCGACAGGCGATGAATTATGGATCTACGCATCTGAATTCGAAACTAAAAATCGACCGTATGGTTCTTTCAAGAGGAGCCAAATCGAACAGAAGTTGGTCGAAGCACTTCGAAGCAAATGGTCTCCTGCTTTTTCGGAATAACCACCGCCGTTCCAAACCAATCGCAGAACCATAATTTCTACTCCTAATTCTCCAATTATTTGTTGACAAATCGCTGATCTGGGAGCCGCAGCATTGTCGTGATCCAACGCCCAACCAAGTATGTATATATTCAAAGCAGCAAAAATCATTCAGGTACTTATCGAGTCTTCTTGACTAACAATAAGTCCCTCAGATAGTGCAGAGAGAGCAACACATTGAGTGAGTTAAAGTAACGCAAAAAAACCTAAAATATCATATAGAAACAAAATGTAACCTAAATAATGAAAATAGACTAAAAGGTTACCTATACATAGAAAATGGTTTGACGTAAACGATCCTGATGTTATTGAAAACAATCCAGCAAACTGAATGTATACTGTCAAGCACATGTCGAGTTAAAGGTTAAATTTTCCAAACGAAGAAAAATCGCATTAATAATAATAATAAAACTAATAATAATAATAATAATAATAGCGGTTTAAAAAAATACAACATAAACATAGAAAATTAATTAGAATAAAAAGTAAGGTAAGTGTACATATTTCAGAGAGTATAAGGGGAGTAGGTGACAACTTAAAGGCACAAAATTATATATAAGCATATGGGTACCTTGAAGTTTTATTTTTTATTAACTTCGAAGTTGTCCTGTTCAGTAAAACGTAGATTCTTTGATAAAAAGTGAGAGAACCTATCAAACTTCAGTTTTAGAAAACCAGGCTTTTGAACATTAATTCCAGACATCGGATTTAAATTTGAATATAATTTCGACAAATTTGGTCTCTAATTTCGACACTTGAAGAAGAGCGTTTTTCTTTGTAGTGACTTAGGACCTTTTTGATATATAAAATTAAAAGTGGAAGAATTTTAAGTAGAAAAATAGCGTTTTATTGCCTTCTATAATAAGGTAAAACCGGGTAACATTGACACTGAGGTAACATTGACATATTTCCGTTATTCTAGCGAATATTCAAAAGTACCGGCAATAGCGCCACCTGTCCGTGCGATTTTTGTCAGTAGGTATAACGTTTAACGAACGTTAGTATCATTAGTTCAACAACCATCTAGTATTGCTGTCTGATTACTATGTTATCACTCGTGGTTTATTTTTTCATTGTTATACGACCGTTAAACTTTTTAACCAACACATTAAATCCAGATTTGATTTATTAGAAGTAATAGGTCAGTTATATTTTAACGTTCTTTATCATTATTTCCAGTGAAATGTGTTTTTAAATATTTAAACAAAAAATATGATTTTTAGGTTGTGGGGGGGCAACATGGACATGGTGTCAATGTTAGCCTCCGCTTTATTTTTTAATTTAATTTTTATTTCAGAAATGTCACCGAAAAGGCGCTCATCTGCTAACTTACGCAAGTACAAGACTTACAGTAGTGACTCATTGGCAAAAGCACTGGATTCTGTTAAAAATGAAGGCATGAGCGTCGAAAGGGCCTCGGAACTCTACGATATTAACCGTTCAACTCTTATTAATCATCTAAAAAATTGCAAATGTGGACCAGTTGGCAGACCTACTATTCTAACTTAAGAAGAAGAGCAGCACATAGTCCGTATTTTAATGACGTTGGCAGAATGGGGATTTGGGATGGATCGGTTTCAATTGAAAATCCTGGTTCAAGATTATCTAAAACGAATTGACCCCTTCAAAGACGGAATCCCTGACAAGGAATGGATTACTGGATTTGAAAAGAGGTGGAGAGAAAATTTAAGACGGACAGTAGCTGAAAATCTTCCCAAAAATAGAACAGAAGCGTGTTCTAAAGAAGTTCTACAAGATTTTTACAGTAAATTGAATAACTCTATTAAAAGACTTCAACTGCAAAGAAAACCGCAGAACATTTTTAACTGCGATGAAACCGGTCTGCAAACCGACTGTAGGGTTCAAAAAATTTTATGTAGGAAAGGATTCGCAAATCCTCATAAAGTTGTGGGAAGTACAACAAAATCTACGTATACCGTACTCGTTTGCTGCAGTGCCACAGGAGAATATCTTCCACTTTATATTAATTATAAAGGTTTGCACTTATATTGAACGTGGTGTCAGAGTGGACCTGAAAACGCTGTCTATAATTGCAGTCCTTCTGGTTGGATGGAGGCTAATCAGTTTTTGAAAGTTGCCTGGAAGAATGTTTTAAAAGACCATTATCACAGAAGTGGTTTCAAAAGTGTCGATAAAGTCCTATTTCCTTCTTTACTAAAGAAAACTATCGAAGCTGGGTGTTCTTCTAGGTCTAATACCATAGGTGGTTTTAGCGGTGCAGGAATATATCCCCTTAACAAGGAGAAAATTTTGGAGAAAGCTATCGAATCAACAGTATTTGACGAAGCACTTCAAGGAGATTCTAATTCTGTTACTGATAAACCTACTTCAACTCGTTCATGTAGACTAAACACAGTCTCAGATACAAATACTGATACCCCAGTGTCCTCTACTGTAAGTGCTGGGCCTTTTTCTCCAG
Source organism: Popillia japonica (assembly GCA_004785975.1). Lineage (NCBI taxonomy): Eukaryota > Metazoa > Arthropoda > Insecta > Coleoptera > Scarabaeidae > Popillia > Popillia japonica. The sequence continues at coordinate 49,714 of SMLS01072661.1, forward strand.
AACAATTGGAAGCATCTATACTATCTGTTTTACAAAGACAACAAAAACCTATTACTTCAGGTAAAAGAACTAAGGTTCGTAGAAAATTTACAGAGTGTTTAACATCGGCCGAAGTTGTAGAAGGAATGACTGCCGAAGCGAAGATGAAGCAACAGGAAAAAGAAAAACAGCTGAAGGAGAAACAAAAAAAAAGTTATTAAAAAAAGAAAGACAGCCCAAGTAACTGCTAGAACAAGCGAAGTTGAAGATTCCGAAGAAGCAAGCGATGGTAGTTTGGTATTGGAAAGTGATACACTGACAGAAACATTCTCAGACATGGAATCTTTAGAAGAGACAGAAGTCGAAAATAAAGAAAATGATACCGGTAATAAAGACAATAGCACCAAAGTAACTGTTGGAGCCTGGGTTCTAGTTAAGTTTAAAAGAAGAAAAAATTTCCACAGATTAGTTCATTACATTGATCAGATTACTAAAATAGTTGAGTCTAGTGAAGAGATACTCGGTAATTTTCTAATCTGCTTTCTCCTGGTTATGGTTTTCATTATTTATCATGTTGTCTTTATCAGCTATCAGCTAAACGACATTTTTCAAAAGTAACTAATCTATACTTTCTTAGTCAATAAAAATATGTTGGGGCTTTGAATCAACATCCAACCCTTCAATTCTAAGTCACTATACTGTGGTACCTTGAAACTGAAGTGTTGGACGTTGACTGATAACTCCACCTTTTTTTGACGGTAAAAGTATAATTCAATTGGTTTTGAAAAATATCTCTTAGTAGGTACCTTTCTGATAAGCGTGACCTAATTAAACATGGTTTCATGGGTTTCGGGGTAGTCACCTTTGACCTTACCCAAAAATGTGGTTCGGAGAACCTTATGTAATTTTGCTGCAGTTGCGCATGGTAACGCACCTTTTACTGCGAGAATCGCAGCTTGCATATCTTCTGAGCTGTAGTCTTGGTATGTCTTCGACATCCTAAGAATAAATTGAGTAATAGAACGAAATTCTCAGAAAACGTTTATAGTTTTTTGTTCTATTTCTTTGTGTTAATATACAACGGAATATAAGTACATTTACAGCTTGGTGACCCTAAATTCGACATTTTTGGTACATAATCCCGACACTAGTGTCGGATTTATGTTCAGAGCCTTATTTTGGCTTTAACGGTTGTCTGCTGTATCAGTTGTGTTTGGAAGCTCCATTAAACTAATATAATAATAATTGAAAAAAAGAACTGAAACCCGCGACATTTGACATAATGATGCGTGCGCACATCTGGAATTAGTGGCAGTGGTACCAACTGCTTAATTTCAAGGAATATCAAAGATGTCACCACCATTCAAGAATTTGAAATATAAGAGGTAGTTTTGTTATTTTTATCAAAAGTTTGAAAAACGGTCGAATTTATGGTCAGTGTCTGAATTATGTACACTTACCTTATGTACACATACATCAGTATCCAGAATACATGTATAATGTCATAATCCCAAAAATTAGGCCAAATACAACCAAATGCAGCCTTTTCCAAACAAAGAAGCCAATAAATTCCTACAATAAATCACATATGATCAATATTTAGAAAAGTTTCTTTCCAACTCACAACAAATACACAAAGTACACTTTGGCAAAGTTCAACTGAAACAGCGCAGTAGCATATGTGGGCTGGTCCACGCCGGGGTAAATTCGGGTAATTAGGCAACGAAGAAATGGAATGCAATCACCGTAAGACCCCTGCCGTCTTGAAGAGCACGCCATCACGCAGTACTCTTGTGATTTGCACGTTCGATGATGTGGGCGTGGCGAATAATAGAATATAGTAGCACGAGCCCCACACACACGTATAGTAATAGCGCCGGTCAAAATCTCTGGAACATCGTGTCAACCGCGCCAACCAATGTATTACATATAAATAAAATACTGGTACTTTACTTTTAGCTAGTAGTATAACGAGGTCATCGAGTTCGCTCCGCCTTCGTGCGCCGTGATGACTCACTGTTTCAGTTGAACTTTGCCAAGCTGTATGTATGCGTGTATTCTAGGCTTGTCGAAGCTGACTATGAAAATCGAAGTAAAATGACAGAACACGCAAGTAATGTCACAGAACGGAAACGAGGGAATACAAAACAGAAATACCAACTAAATAAATAAATAAATTCAAATTCAAATACGCCGAGATAAATGAAAACGCACAAATAATTTATTAATT
>SMLS01072665.1:0-18354 GCA_004785975.1 Popillia japonica
GTGAAGTAGAGCTTTCTGTAATTAAAAAGAAGAGTATGGCATAAGTATTTGGAAAAAATAAGTCGTCACAGACCAATAAAGTAAAAGGAAATGTAAATATAACTAAAAACTCCAGTGTCCTGCTTGTGGATAGCTGAACTGAATGCAGTTCCTTGTCAACCGACCCCTTGACATCGTAGAAGTAAGCAAACTCATTGTGTACAAACTATGTAGTTATGATCCTACTCGTAAGCTTATGTATATCAATATTTTGGGTTTTACCCAATTTGAAGCCAATACTTAGTGCTGTGTCGTTGCTCTACGAATTGTCGACGTGCATTGCTTTAGTGTCATTGTGTAATTCCCAATAAACGACACGTCCAGACATGTTCATGCGAGCGACCTTGTTTCAAGCGTTCAATACTGATATATTAAACAATTCACCAATTTTCATAGACAAACTTCGTACATAAAGTTATTATTAAACTTAAACAAATACATAAGTAAATAAAACTTAAGTACTAAACTTCCACGTCAGTTTAGTTCCACAACACATAATGATTGTGTGCAAAAGTTACAATGTATTTTATGACAAGTGAAATTTTCAAACTCAAAGTTAAAACTATCTAAACTTCAGCAGCGTCAAACACAAACACACCAGCACTGAAATTAACGACATGCATTATTGGTCTACTTATTTGATTTTATTATACTGTGTGAAGAATATGCAAACATTATATGCATTTGTAGTTACTGTATTGGCAACTCTAAACGCGAAGTTATTGAATTTCCAGCGACGCTTTCTTCAAAGATGAATGCCCGGTTGAAGTGTGTTTTAGAGCATTTTTATAATTGCAGGTAAAATTGCAAAGTTTATTAGTGCCAAGATATTTTACCATAATATAAAATTATGCTGCTAATGACGACGAAATGAATTACCACTTAATTTTGAATTAATTGCACGGCGATCTGGAGAGCTCTTCGTGAAATAATCTATGCGTTTAAAATCTTTAAAATGGTAATACAGCTTTAAAAATACAATTTTGTCGGCGGAGAAATGCAAACTATAGGCCAGCGGTTTCCAAACTTTATGATGATGCGCCTTCTTATAAAAATAAACTAATCATGACGCACCCCTCTTTTATTTTATTAAATAGTATAGACGCATTTCAATATATAATATTGAAAAAAAATGAAAAAAGTAAATGGCAGTAAATGTCTATACCTATTGTCTATATTATATCATATAGGTATGAAGGGTACAGCCGTAAAAGGTGTCAAGTCACTGAAGAGCAGTTTTGTAGAAAACCGATTTTAAACTTTGAACACTATTTAAGAATCTAGAATTTTGTGCTGCTACTTAACATTACGCACTTAGTTAAGTTCAGATAACATATATTTTATTAATAATTAGTAAAAAGGAAGACATATTCTGTGTGCTGTGTTAAAAAAATGAGTTTAATCTAAACAAGATTGCAATGTTTCAACGAAAAAGGGGGTTAAGTCCACTATATGTCACCCTTTGTTTACCTTTTGAACTTCAATTTAAATTAGGAAAACGTTAGTTTCGAAAGAGGAAAGTTTCAATATCTTTAATTTAACTTTTGTTTTTCGAAATTGAAATGATGAACTTTCTTCGCTTCTTTTTTTCCGACTATAAAACACTTCAGCTCTAACTTTATGCAGTTTATTTTCAGTCATTATTTTTCTTATTTCTGTCTGCAACCTTTGTCTGGCTTTGTCGCTAGCTGTACGTTCTTCTACCTGTAGTGCCTTCAGCTTTACCATAAACTCATCGCAAGTACTACTAGTGTCTGTTCGTGGGTAGCCAAAGGAGATATTAAAATCACGATCAAAATTTGTCCTATAAGTTTCATATGAAACTGTAATTGTAGGGTTTGATTCACAAAAGAAGCAGTACATTTTATTAATATTGAGCCCTTCTGGTAAGTACGTTTTGTGACTGTGTTTCATGCCATACTGGCTGATTCTAGTCTTAAATGATTTGATGTGGGTACGTACAGCTTCTAAAATTTCATCCGATAACTTAGAGCGACGATTGTGATGTTGCAAGTTTATCCTTTGGCGCATTTCCTGTTGTCTTCAGTGATAACACCAAATATCTTTTAATTCCATGAATCGATAAGAAAGCATTTCTTCTGTTGCAACACTGTCACCAGCACATCTTACACTGTACGAATAGCTCGCTTCCCTAAAGTTAGCTTCTGCTTCAACTTTCCGGGGTATCGACGTTGAATTGGCAAAACAGAAATTAACCCACATAAGTATCTATTCTGTTCGGTTAGAGACTCCATTAGGTTAGAATGTCTAATAATTTGGTGTCCCGGTGGTGTACCCGTTCGAAACACTTCTTTCTGCAGTTACAATCGGAGCCTAATTCCGGACTTTGCAAATTTAGCTTTCTTTATACATCTCGCATTTTAGCATAACACTTCCTTTTTTTCTCTTTGGGTCCATCACAATATTACTTGGGTCACGTTCTTCGTCACTCATTGTTCTATAAAAATCAAACCACGGCAATTATAACCTCAACATCAAAACCAAATCAAAACTCACACCTATATCAACTTGTCACACACTAGCACCTTTTATTTCGGTTTCAAGTGGGCTTAGCGTCTTCTACATCTGTATACCCTTCTGTAAAACCTCGATTTTTAGAGACTTTACGCTTCTTAAGCTACAGTACAGTAATATATATATACCTTAATATAACAGCTATCAAATGGTGCCTACAGTTTCATTTTAGCTTAAACTGGACTTAACACCTTTTATGCCTGTACCCTGCATATGTATTATCTATCTTATACAGGGTGTATTTGAAATAAAAGTAAAGGCTAGGAAAAATGGAAAGATTATTGAACTTAAATCCAAAATATTTTCCGCAAATTCTTTCCCAGACGCGAGAAAAAAAAATGACAAAGATATTTATAAAATATTTGTCGCACCATTGTATTAGGTATATTCGTCACTTCTATTCAACCAAAATTGAACTAAGGTTTCACTTTGAAATTTTCGTTTTAATGAAGTATCGTATGATAATTCTATCTATTTTTCTTTTTCAATGTTAGTCAATTTGAATTCATCACTTTGGTTATCGACAAATAACTGCCTGTACCCAGGCGAACTTTGTAAAATCAAGATCTTCGAAATACCGTGAAAAGTGCATTAGCAAACCATCCAACTGTGCAGCAAATAGACTTTTGTTTGCTCCAATATAAACTCTGGTGCAAAAATCATTTAAAAGCGGAGACATGTCAAACTTATTTTTTTATTTCCATAGCTTCAATTTTTTAATGAATGCTTGAACTTTGTCTTTTTGAATCATTAGGTGCATGTGTGGTCCTTGCATTGACTTATTCAAAACACTCAATTTCCCAAAAATTTCAACCAAATAGTCAAGCTTAACGATAAAGTTGTCATTTCTGCAACGTACCGAACATATGCAATTAAATGAGCATCTTCAGCTACATCAGTTACCTCATCTACTTGCAAAGCGACTTTTGAATTGCGCAGTTGGGAAACTAACTGATCGCAAAGATCTTCAGATATATCGGCGATTCTTCTCCCAACTGTATTGTAAGACTAGTGTTTCTCGTATAGTGTGTCGTTCTTTTCATTGCGCGAGTCTGTAACAAACTTGATATGATGATAGCAATACTTTTGATGGAACCGACGCTATTTCTTTCAACGTTGCACTTGTAAATCCTATATGATAAGTCGTATTTTCTCGTCTTGGAAATGTTACCCCTTGCATGGCTGCGTGCTTGCATTCCTACTACGATTTTTTGTATCGGCTGCATTTTCCACCCCGTTCCTCGGATTTAAACCCCATCGAACATGTGTGGGATATCATGGGGAGGAAACTGTCCACTTTACACCATCCTCCACAAACTTTGGCGCAGTTAAGCAACGAAGTTCAAGTTGCTTGGAACGAGGTGCCACAAGCAGATATCGACTATCTCGTTTTGTCTATACATAGACGTGCAGAATTGTATTCTGGAGTCGCTAAACACATAAATATTTTGTTGTGTTACATGTTAATAAAATTTATTGCAAATGTTATCATTTCATTTCTCATTGCCAAAAAATCATGTTAAACAAATGATTCCTTCTGGTAGTAACACTTCTAATGTCACTGACTATATTAAATTTATAAGTGTTTTAATGATCAAGTGTGTACTTGGTTTATTGGCGCTTGATGGGAAGTTGCTTTGTAGTATGCAGTGTAAGTGCAAACAAGGGAGGCTAATAGTATGAATGAATTATTTAGTAGCTGTTAAATTCCTGAAAATATAAAATATCTGGTGTCTGAAATAAACATTTTCTGTCAGCTGTCTCGTCAAAGCACCGCCACAGTTAATGTTTCTTGTGTGTCAGTGAGAGGCACTTAATTGTATTCTTTATTAGTGAGTAGTAACAAAATGATTAGACTGCAGATATTTCTATTGTTTGATTTCTATTTGTTCCATTTTGAAACGTTTTCAAAATACTTATGCGGGTAATTTATTTGTGAACGTATTCGAAATAAAGATACTGCTTTTTTAGACTGTTTTTTTATCAATTTTTAGTCTTGGCACGTTTACCTTGGTCAAAAATCCATTCGTCCATCAAGTAGATAGTTAATAAATGACATCGTAATATAAAACAAATACAATGAATACAGTTGACAAACGTATAGCTTTTATAAATCAAGAAAAAATACCGCCAAATAAAACAAAACTTAAACAAGAGATTAAAATTCTAAAAATAAATTTTGTATGCAAAAAATTAAAAATACAACGTAATGGAATCCAAGCTGTTTAAAAATATGGCAATTACAGGAAAAAAAATTGTTAAATTTAGCAACCTGTCATAATTGTAGTAATTATATCCTAAATGTCAATATTGTGACGGAGTATTACGGCATTGTCAAACGAATATGTAACAAATATAATTTAACTCATGACGAGAGATTGTTGACCATGGATTATGATTATATCTAAAATTGTGGGTTGGGCTATTGCCATCGTTTGTAGGATTATTACAATCCGACGTTTCGACAGTTCCTCTACTGTCGTCCTCAGGATAGCTCTTATTTCCTTTTTAAACTCGTTTAAAAACTTGTTTTTCTATGCTCCAGATGGAAAAAACTATCTATACAAATAACGTGACATTTCTCACTTTACAAGACATGTCAACATTCGTGTCGTATGTGCAAATGTGGATATGCCAAGGCCTGCGCAGGTTTTTGATGCGTCACTAGTTTCTGTCTCTTGTGTCGTGGTTACCGGTTTTTTGCTTCAGACATCATTAATATCCAGGCTTGGTGTACTTATTGCATTTGGTGTTGTGGCCATATACGCTGCTTCTTTTAGTTTTCGTTTTGTATAATGTTTTTCTCTTGCCAGGATTGTCGTTTTTTCCCATTCAATCCTGTGATCTTTCCAGGCATATTTCGCCAAGCGTGATTTCTCTATTTCCCCTAGTCAAACCAATTTTTTGTGTTCTCTGATTCTCACTTGCACGGGTGCTTGTTTCTCCAATGTATGTTTTGCCACATTCACATGGTACCTGGTATACAATCCTTTGTTCTTTGGTTCACGTTGTCCGGCTTGGTTTTGGTTAGTGTTGATCTGCTCGTGTTTGTAGTTCTTATTGTATTCTTATATGTACTTGTTGCCTATTCTCCCGATTTTTTTTGGATGCGCCTCTTACGTAGGGAATTACTGCTGTCCACACCTGGGCGTTTTGTTCTGGATGTTGCCCCTGCTTTGATACCCGAGTCCCTTCTGCTACTGCCAACGTCTTATTTGTATAACTATTCTGCTTTAGTGTGTGTGTTATGTTGCGGAACTCTTTTCTCCTATCTTCTTCGGCACAGATAATCTTGGCTCTACCATACAAGAACCTCGCTACTCTGTCACATTGTTCAGGTGGTTAGAGTCGAAATGTAAGTATTGTCCTGTGTGCGTAGGTTTCCTGTACCCTGTGGTCTTCAGTGTGCCGTCAACGTTCTTATGATACTTTACTATCTTGCCCTCCGATTCTTTTTCCATGGTGAATTTTATGGTGTTTGGATTTTGGTAAACCGTATAGATGCGGTGGTTTGCTGCAATGCGGTGTGAGTTTAAAACTTACATTTTGGTTGGGGAATTCTGCCTTGTATTTAAAGAGTGTATTATATATTTTGGCTTCCACCGATGATGTAGGGCCCTTCTTTAATTCCTTGTACGTTCCCGCTTGTAAGACATCCTGGATTTTGTTATTATACGTTTCCACGACCAATATCACTGTTGCGTTTCCTTTTCTGCAGGTAGAATCGTTATGGACTTATCTTCTTTAAGTTTGTGAAGACTAATTCGTTCCGCCCGTGTAATGCTGTGCTTCATCGTTCGTGATTAAGCACTTTCTATTGCCGTTCTGGTTTGTCCACCTATATTCCTCTATCGAAAGGTCGGATTGTAATAATCCTACAAACGATGGCAGTAGCCCACCCAACACTTTTAGGTATAAATATAATTTAAGTACTCAGAGTTTTTATTTGATAACTTTCCACCGTAACTCCCTTCTCGATAATACTTTCTGTTTCAGAAAATTTTTCATAATTTTCTAATTTCCAGAAATTTACGGTGACAAGTTTTCAAATGAATACGCCTCACCTGAAAGAATGTTGAAAATTTATTCTGATAACTAAAAGAATGAATAATAGAATATTTAAAGAGATCAAAAAAAATAAGAAAATGACCAATGTATACTCAATTTATTAGAGCAAGTATTCAATTTTTTTTTCTGTTATTTAATAGTTTGTTTCAGTACAGTAGCAAGCAGCGGAGTTATAAGTTTATGATCAACAAAGACTAGAAACGGGCAAATAAATTCTTTAATTATGTTTAGCAATTAGCTGCTATAGCAAAATGATATAACTGTTGAACTTAATAATATTAGCTGGCATACGAAAAAACTTAGGGAGGGTATCCCCATTGGTCACTAAACTAAAAATTGGTTTTAGAAAGTTGTTTTAAAACTACTGTGGAAGGATTACGAAAAAGTTGTATAACAGTGCTGTTAAAGTTTCGCGATTTAAGTTGCAGCATGAGCATCAAAATTCAGTTTTACATGGCCCATCTTGATTTATTTAAAGAGTATGAACAAAAAAGCAAAGAAAAAGCAGAGGAAAAAAACGAGTTTTGTCTATCTGAATATGTCCAGCTTTCATCACATTCACCATAGAGATCTTAGCCTATGCAGTGCAGCTGACACAGAAATGATAACAAACTGTCATAAGTAAATTTGAACTTTCTTTTATAGGCTGCTTGAAATGTACGTTTATGATAATGACGGCAACCACTTCCATCTTATTCTTTATCCAACACAGCATATCATGTCATAACATGTCCTAATTGGTTTAAGATAGGCTTGAGTTGCTTGTTCTTCTTAGTGTATGTCCAAATTTGGACAAGTTTCTCTTCTGATTTGGTGTTTCTTTCGATGGTACCACTCCTGCCATTATTCTGAAAAAAAAGGATGTCTTCATATGGTAAATTAGTCCATAAAAATGTATTCATGCATTTACCCATGCTTTGCTCAGCCAGCCATTAGTAATTTACAGATGGTGTTACTCAGTGGAATATCAATATTTTTTTTTATCACTAAGCACTGCTTCTTGATTTTCGCTTCCTCTTCATGGTATAGGCAGAATTTAGTACTCACTATTTTTAAATTGTGTATACTCAAGCAATGCCGCCAGACCTGTTTTAAATAAAAGACATATTGAATAAAATTATATAGCAATTTTCTGTATTTTTCAGTAAAAAGCATCTTTCTCTGTTTTCTCTGTATAATTTGTTCAGCAGCTGCTCTCTGTTTGACTGAAGTTTAAAAAAAAATTCTTGGTTATTTGTTGTCATGAAACTGCTAACAAGCATTAATATATTTTGTCTGTTATCTGGACCAAATTTAGCAAAGCAATTCATTAGTCACTGACACTCTAAACCAAATTTACGTGATTCAACATTCTTTAGTTTCCAATTCGTGTATTGAATTTTCTCCATTTTAGAGTATCGAATTGTGTGCCCTTAATGTTTCCTTAAGGATTTCTTTTTTTTTGTTTCTTTACCTTAATTTGTGTCATTCTGTAAATCAAGCAGGTATTTTACAATGAAAGTGAACAGAATTTGTGTTCGTAAAACGACTCCAGCTGCTATTCGCCCAACCTCTAGCTTCAGTTGTAGGTAGCTGTTGTGCACTACTTCCCCAAAGAAAAGACGATTATCAAAACTAATACATATATAATAATAATATATATAATAAGCGTCCTAATATGGTGAAACGAACTATACATAGGCGTAGGAATAATGAACATAACCTCTCATTGTTATATAAAAACATGTGTAGCTACTAAGCTAATGTAGTTAAATTTAAATTTTGTGCAAAGTTAAAAAAATGACCGATAGTTAAGCTTAGTCACTGTTTAAAGTAAGATTCATAAACAAGATAATGATTTATGATCTCGCAGAATATTTTTATTTCTATAATCAACTTACAAGTTATTTTTACAACAAATAAATTATGAGGAACATGATTCATTTATTAAAATTTACTTAAACTTTAACAGGATAATTAGTTATCATAAAAGCTGTTCATCATTTTTCCCAGGCATGTACTAACTTCTCTTTTCATATTGTCGGAAACTTTAATGAATACTTGTGCAGATATTGTTGGAATTGTATCAGTAACAATGACTTGCTGCAGTTCTTCAATAGCATGCAGAGGATTTCTCTATCTTTTGGTCTTTAAATATATCAAAAAGATATCCAAAGGTGTAAGATCAGGTGATCGAGGGGGTCACAGATTCCTGCTTACAAATCGTTTATGAAAAAATTCTTCGATAAACCTTATTGTTTGATTTGGTTATGAGCTATGGCAGCATCCTGTTGGAAGTATCCATTGTGTAGTTTGTCAGGATGCAATTGGTTTTAAAATAGTTCCAAGATCTGTTATCGATAATTGTGTGCATTTATATTGTCGCTGAAGAATATTGGTGCAATAATTCTTCTACGTGGCATGGCAACCCAAACTACAACCTTTAACTGCAGTTCAGCCTCTGAAATCGTGGGGATTTTCAATGGACTATTTGGGATATCTCTGTGCATTAACAAAACCGTTAAGGTGGAACCATGCTTCATCACTGAAAAACGTAATGTCCAGCATCTCATTGATATTTAAATGGTGGTTGAACCAGTGGTAATAATATACACGACTTTCATAATCAACTGCTAACAATCCTTGCGCAACTGAAACCTTATATGGACGTATATGCAGAATTTGCCTTCCGACAGTCATCCATGTAATACCCCTAAACCAAAACATACATGGTTAAGTATATGTGCTAAACACTGATTAATATGAAATACTTGTTTGTACAAGTTTCTTCGAACTTCGCGGCAGTCGGACTCGAATGCCGTTCACAGTTTCGTTATTCAAAACTGCCAGAGGATTTTCCTTTGCAAACACTACCTGTGTGTCTGAAACGTTATCAACAGACAAAATGACAGACTAATACACTACTTGACAGCAAATTCAAACGCATTATGGGTAAAGGTCTAATTAGAACATAGTTTTGATAAAATTAGGAACAAATATAGAACCAGCACCATTCAATCTTTGTTGCTCGCATTGTATAATTGAGGCGGGCATTAACTGGATATAATTCTACCTAAGAGATAATAAAATGAGCAGCCTATTTAGGGGTTTTTGCGTCGGTCTCTATATATTTTAATAACCCTTGTTTCACTGGTGTGTTCAAAGTTGAATGCAGATGACACTCTCAGCGATCATTATTCTTTTGGCAAAGATCAACATTTATTAATCACAAGTAATTAAAGTTTTATTTGTTTTTATTTATTTAGGTCGACTTCCACAAACTAGTGATGATTGATAGTGACTCAAAAACTATGATATTTTCGTATAAAACAATACATAGGCTTCCGCCCAGTAATTTGGAACGTACTATGCAATTGAATTGAAAATATATTAGCTGCTAATTGAAAATACTAAGATATCGATATTATTGGGACGAAAAGTTTGGGCAAGAAGTTTGATACAACACAGTTTAATAAATAATTGTTTAACCATTTTGAATCTGTAATTATTTGTAAAAACTAGCAGCTCTTGCCACATTACAACATGATACTGCTTTTCTATATGTACACAATATTAGACGAACAAGTTTTTTTTCTTATACTACCAAGTTAAAGCTAACCACGCTACCACTGGAAAGAAAAAATAAATAAACCAGAAAACTTTCCAACAACCTGACATTTTCAGCTATTTTAAGACTCGCGACGTTGGTATATACCTAGTCGTTAGATTAATAAACTATTCACGTGATCAGACCTGGAAGTGTCGAGAATTGGAAAAAAACTAAAATATTAATAAACGGAGTATTGGAAGCTCTCTGAAAATGGGAAAAAAGAAAAATATGAACGCATCTAAAGTAGAATTCGTCCGTTCCAATTCTAGGGGATGCACTATTCGAGTCAAATCGATTTTGAATTATAAATAGATAGGATAGCATTGAGAGAGGGGGTCGCTGTCATCGTAAAATATAGAATAAATGTTTGCCGAGAAAAGATGCGCGAAAAATTTATAGCGAATTTTGTTTTTTCCTACCGACATCAACTTTCATTTTATAATAATAACTTTCCGTAGTTTAAATTAGTTCGCAAAGATTAAACTTCTTAAAGCGTCTTATATACGAAGCCGATGTAACAATAACAAAGTTGTAGTAAGTATATCAAAATGAACGTAGTTGTTATTAAAAATATGTTGTTAACTAGGATGTAGTTATAAAGTTAACAACTTCACAAAACTTGTTATAATTTTTCGAAGAACATCAGAAACTATTGCGGTAGATAGAAGTTTATGACGTAAACGATATATGTAGTATAACGCAGAAACTTACTTCATAAAACATCTTCAAACAAAAATATTGTCTTATATGTGTGTAATGTTGTAACATTTTAAATTTCATTTCCTATGATACTCTTAAATTGTACTTTGGTAACCTAGTGAAGACTTAGAAGAAATGCTTAAACCAATTGGATTTTATTTTGATTTGTTCATTAAATAAGAGATCTTAAAGGGTGAGTCATAAAGGAAGTTAGTAAGTAGAAAAAATTGACATTTAATTCGTGTCAAATAAATTTAAAGAACAACTAGCCATGCCTGTCAACCAAATCATCTAAAGACAAAACAATAATGGAATGAATTGTGTTTTAATTCACCTCGTCTTTCTTTGATCCTGAAAACAAAACTAAATATTTTATTTTTAGCAGTTGAGAAAATTAAAAAAGCACAAAGAAAGGCAAGTTACGTTATTTGTCATTAGCTTTACGTATTCCTGAATCTTTAATGACCATCGATTAATAGTAAAGCCAACTTTAAAACAAAGAGTTTACCTTGTTCAATGTTATGGAACTGGTGAGGTCATGCAATTCAAATATTTCAACAGAGGTTTAATGTTCACATCTGCGTTAATGCTTTACGAAATTTGGTAAAAAGTTTGACAGAACAGGTAGTGTAGGCACCTAACATTAAGAGAAGAAAAAGAATATGCGATGAAGAAGAGGCTGCTACAATACTAGCTCTAGATTCTGTAGAAATATATCCGAAATTATTCTTATGAAAAAACGTTACACAACTAAATAACTTAATTAGCAAATCACATTCACAAATAATTACAACAAAAATATTAATATATGGTGTTATGTTATTATTGATGTTATTGATATTGTTCATACTATCTCCTTATTCATGTCAGCAGCGTAAAATTAAAATTAAAAAAAAATTAAATTAAATTAAATTAAACATTTATATTAATTAATTAGTTAAAAAAAAATAACTCCAGCCAACTCCAGCGTGCACGGTGAAAAATTAAAAAACCCAGATTATAACGTGAAAAAATTTATTCCTCAAAATTTATTGTAAAAACACATCACAAACACATATAACACATAATTACATCCATTTCAGTACAACAAACAGGAAATTCAAGCTGGAATTACGAAAATCATTTTTAAAAAATAGCAAGCAGTACATTTGGAAATTTACTGTGTGGTAGGCCTGGAAAAACAGAGAAACAAAAGGGAGGGGACACTTGTTTACGAAGTTTTGACGACTGACATACAAAACAAGTCACGAAAACCGATTTTAACGAAAATACAATATTTTAAAGCAAGTAAAAGTTTTATAAGTGCCCATTAGACCTTCAACAATCAAAATTAAAATTGTGAACAGTGAAGAAAACCCAAAAAGAGAAAAACAAGATTGAAAACGGCAGGGAGGAGTTTGTAACGCGCACAAGAGGATATTGGATACGAAAAACACACACACACACACATTTAATCACATTGGTAAATTACAGGTAAGGGTTGAGGGTGGGATAGTTAGATAACCATTGTAAAAATAAATTTTTTCACATTATAATCTGGGTTTTTTAATTTTTCCCCGTGCACGCCGTTGGCAGGAGTTATTTTTTTTATTTTTTTTTCTAACTCATTAATAATTAATTCATATAAATGTTTAATTTAATTTAATTTAATTTTTTTTTTTTAATTTTAATTTTACACTGCTGACATGAATAAGGATATTAGGGGTTATGTATGGAAAAATCATAGGTCCGCATATAGTGCTTTCGAACAGTACTTAACGAATAAATTCATTATTTCTCAAATTGAGAGTTTTACGAAAAAATCCTCTGACACGTCGATTTTGTTTTAAACAAAGGCAGTTTTTGACATACGACCCATATTTGTGACCTAATTGCCATTCGAGATATGACGTAATTGATAATTTTTTAAATGGCTACACCCTACGAACCTCTACGAACACATCGTCAGAAGTTATGCTTGTCTGTTAGTTGTCTTAGCGACCGAGAATTTTTTTTATTACTGCCAGATAAAAACTTGAAATCGTACTTTTTTTGGTTTTTTGTATTTATTATCGATTTCTTATCTTTCGTTTGGCAAAAGCAGTATGTCTGCACTGTTTATTGAGTAGGTAGTGACTTTCCTATTTTATTTAAAATGGTGAAATTAACTGATCGAGAACAAATTGAAATTCTTTGCATGATCGGATTTGGAGACAGGATGCGCACCTAACAAGAAGTAATTGAATTGTTCAATGAAACTTATCCTGGTCGGCGTCTCATTATCTACAGTATGGCAAGCAATATTGAATTCAAATTCCGTAACTTTAGACATGTTCGTGATTTACTTAAATCTGGTCAACCCTCAAAATCAGAAGAAAATCAACTTAACATTTTATTGCCAATACAAGAAAATCAGCTCTCAACACTTAACCAAGTGGCTTCTGATTTCAATATGGCAGCGTCAACGGTTCACAAAATTGTGAAAAAAGGAAAGTATCATTCTCATAAGGTATGTCTTGCTCATGAGCTATCTGAAGACGACTTTGATCGGCGGATTCAATTCTGCGAGTAAATGCAAGAGCTATGCACTAATGATAATAATTTCGTAAGAAACGTAATTTTTTCTGACTAGGCTACGTTTGCTTTGAGCGGCTATGTAAATAAGCAAAACTGTCGTTATTGGGCTACCAAGAATCTCCGATGGATGATGGAATATCGCACTCAACATCCTCAGAAAGTGCGACGGAAGAATCCTTGGTACTACTAGGTATTTTTCTGACGTGAACCTAACTGGTGGAAGATATTTGGAGTTTCTTCGAACCGACCTTATTCCCAAACTAATAACTTTATATCCAAATGATTTTCTTTCAACATAATGGTGCACCTCCCCATTATGTAGCACCCGTCAGTGCTTATCTAGATGAAGTGTTCCCGAACCGTGGGATAGGTAGAAAGCGGCCGATCGAGTGGCCAGCAAGATCACCAGACGATGTTTTCGAAAAACTCTCAATAGATAATGAATATATGTATTTCTATGACCTTTTTGTATTTATGTATCTTATTTTCCTGATAGTTTTTCCATGTAGATTGCATATTGCTGTGTATCTTTCGTTGACGATAACAGGCATACAAACACTTAAACTAACGATTCGCGAGCAAACTCTACAAATAAAACTATATGATCTCAGGGAGAGAGATTTGTAATAAAACTCTAAATGGGCGGTTCTACGAAAATTGAAATAAATAAAATTAACCATAAACTTTGATAGTGGGATCGATAATTTTATTGTTATCTGCCACAGATATAATTTTCAAAACAAAGAAAAAGGATCAAATTGAAAAATTACGACAACAAGAACTCTGTAACAATATAAATATATTCTTGAAAATTTCATAAGAAAAAAATATATACATATATAATCAAAGAACAAATTACTTGTCAAAATATCTAACAAAATGTTGAATGAAATAGTCACAATTGTGAACAAAATATCCAGAAAAGTATATTTTCCCGAGGGAAGATATATAAAATCTGGATCTTAACAACTAAATGAGATCTTGGAAGTTTTCTATAATAAAAACGTAAAAAAAATTAAAACGACAAAACTGAAACAAACTACTGTAACTCAAAAATATCAAATGAAAATATCCTTCTAAAGAAAACTAAATTCTTATTCGCGCAAACTTCCAAAACGATTAATTCTTAAAATTAAATAAAAAAAACTTACTTTAATTCCTTAACTATGTAATCACTACACTAACATAGAAATCATTAATGCAATCTCCATACAATAATCATACAAAATTATCTAAGCAAATATTAAAAAAAAACTAATTAAATGAATCTAATAAAGGAAAATCAAAGAAAATCTCGGAGAAATTAATAATACGTCTCTACTCACAGAAATTGCATCAATGAGATCCTAGCTCGACCGAGTTTTTACACGAAGAGGCCTGTGACCTTCAACGTAGATCTGCCCAAAAACTAGACAGAATATTCGAAATTTAATATAACATACAACTGCATGATTTCCATAGCAAAAATATGACCTTGCAAAGAAAAATCTAAAATTCACCCAGCTACAGAACATAGAAAAATTAAAACAAATAGTGGAATTTCTAAAATATTAATAACTTATCTTTAAATCTAAAAACTTAAAACTACCGACAAAAATATACAATAGAAAGAGTTCGTAAGAATTTTAAATATACAGAGACTCCGGCGAAGAACCTTCTTACGACTCAAAGAAAAATCTAATATACTAAAAGATCCACAACAATATGTTTCATACCGTTAGGTAAAATTGATCATGTTATACACATATTTACTTCCTATCATGATAGGATAAAATTTACATTTAAAAAAGAAAATCAAAATTCTATAAATTTTTTAAATGTTAAAATAATACATAATAACACGAACATAAAAAAAAATTGGTACATAAAAGACACTAGTAGCAACAGACACCTAAACTACTATTCAAGCACTTCGGTAAATTTAAAAAAAAAAGTGTAATTAGTTGACCAGGCTATTAAATTAGCACATCCTGATTTTAGGAAAGAGAATTCAAGCGAAGTTAGATCAATTTTGGACAAAAATAGTTATCCAAAAGAATTTTACGAGAAACTAATAAAAAAACGAATACATAAACTATACAACACAGGCACTAAACCAAATAGTAAAATATATCACACAATTCCATACATTAACGACTTAAGTGACGAAATTAAATACGAATTTAAAAAATCAGATATAAACATTACATTTACACCATACAATAACAGACAGTTATTTACAAATTTAAAAACTAAGATTAAAAAGATAATCAAAGTGATGTCGTATATAAAGTAGAATGCAAAGACTGTAATAAATGTTACGTAGGGCAAACTAGACAGTATTTAAAAAAACGACTGTATAACCATCAATACACTGTAATGCATAACATAACCGCGGAAACTGCTTTGTCTAAGCTTTCTAAAGAATTACGACATAACTTTGATTTTGAAAATGTTAGGATTAAAAAAAAAGAAAATAATTATAAAAAAAGATTAATATATGAAATGATATACATTAAAAAAGAAAGTAACGCGGTCCAATTTTAGAATAGATATAGAAAATTTAAGTATTATTTATAATAATTTAATCACCAAATCACGCCTGAATTTTATAAAATTAAGCTTTTGACTAGGTTTCTTGACATGCTTTCCCTAGTCCTTGAGCAGGATTGTTGCTTGACAAAAAAATACATTGATATAAGGAGCTTTATTATTATGATCATAAATTTACATTTCAAAATATCTTAAATTGTCCACTATATTGTAAACATAATCCTATATATCACTGAATTTCCTTGTCTGTAGATAATTTTGTTGACAGGCACGGCTAGTTATTTATTTATAATTTGACACGAAATAAATGTCAATTTTATTCCACTGACGAAGTTGTAACGAAAACCAGATTATATTGTAAAGGTTTTGGAACAAATTTGATCTTTGTTCGAATTGAAGTGTTGTAATTGACCTATAAAAGTGGAAAAACTATCAGGAAAATAAGATAAATAGATAATGAATTCATTCGTTACTATTTGAAAGCACTGTACGTATTTGCGTTGCTTCAAAATTCCAACCTAAGTTGGAAAGTGTATTTTTCCAACAGTATTGCTGGTAAGAAATAGTCTACAGGAGCAGGATGGAAACCGATAGCTAGGTAGTTACGGACCTGTTAATTGGCCTAGGGTATATTAAACAGCTTGTTGATGATACTAATTGGAGGATACCACTTTCAATAAAATCAAATGTTTCTTCTTTAATTCAAGTGTTTTTTAAATTTTCGCAGCTGCTAACAAGAATATTTAGATTTTTTTTTATGTTAAGGTCCAAATATTTATTTTTCTATTATATGTATTTAGTTCATCGAGGGACACACAGTATGTAAGTTATATTATATTGCTTACTTAAGGATACCGGTTGTACTTAAAAATACTGTTGAATTTTACTGAATTCAAATTGTCACCCCTTCTAACTATGCAACATTTTGCATGAACAATTTGGAGAGAATCTACCGTCCGATGGCCATTATTTTTCTAGATTTTGGCTAAAGTATGTGGATAACAGTTTCGAGATGCTTTGATAGCAAAAAGATTAGATTGAGGTTTTTTGATAAATTCAGTAACCCCTTGGAAAGCATACTGTTGACAGAAAAAAAAACGAGAAAAGTTGTTTATTGTAATTTGACACACACACAATTATGGTGGTGATCATCGTATCCGGCACAAAATGACAGTTTTGCCCATGAATTCCCCATGTTTCTCTTGTAAAGGGATAGCTGTGAGAACGAGGTAAAATTTATAAAAAAAGGTGTCATAATTTTCAGCTGAATCTAATCAATAAGTTTAGATTTCAAAAAAAATATTTGAAGAATCTACAAGATTTCTTAAATATCTGCAATCCTTAATTATAAAAGTCTGAGAACAATTTTTAAAAAAATAAATTTAAAAAATCTGCCGTTTCTAAATCTGTATATCTAGTTTTTAAAATTGCCATACATGCATATAAGAATAGGTAAATAAAATGCACTTCTACCTCACAAACCGTCAGCGTCATGGATAATTATATTTATTAATATTATTATTATTATTTAAGAGAAGGAAAGGAAAGAGGCCCTTATAGACAGTTTCCCAAGGTATTTATTGCAGATTTTGCCATACTTTTCAATGACAAGTGATAAATAACACTTTAATTATATTCGCCAGCTGTTAGTATCTGATAGAGACAACACGATTATTTCAGTATTCGTAAGCCTATGAGTAACCTTGAAATATCATTATTATGATTATTATATTTCTTATCATCTTGGCATGCCTAGACATTAAAGAGTTGTGCGCGTATGCCTGCATACGTGTATAATAGGTAATGTATGTATATCTTACCTTACACGCTGAATAATAAAATATATGCTGTGTCAACGACTTTTTTTATGTAGCGAACGGAATTTTGTTTTGCTAGCATTAGCATAGACGAATTGTTTAATTGTATAAATTATGTTGTAGTGCATATGTAATTGTATATTAAATTACAAACTATAGTATTTATTTTAACAGAGAAAGCATTCATATTCATTGTAAAACTATGTATATCTATTCCATAGTGATAATTTTAGAAGGTAGGTACGAAGTAATGCCGATTAGAATTTTCTTAGTAGTTTCTTTAGCAAAAGTAAATATTTTTTGCTATTATATATGGATAAAACATGTATGTTCTACAGATGCCAATTTTCAATATGTTTTTTAATATAATAACACGATTCAATTTATAGAAAAACCAATTAGTTCCGAGGCTTTATTAAGAAACGATTAAATAAAATAGCATTTTAATGAAATATTTACGCATCGTAAAATAAATTTAGTTTTGATTTATTAAAACAGGTATAATATATGTAGTTTTCT
>SMLS01072668.1:0-31664 GCA_004785975.1 Popillia japonica
CCCAGACTGTTTTCCCAATGCCCTTTGGGCACATGCCTCTATTGCTAGTATTTCCGTTTGACATGCGGTGGTGAAATTGAAGATTGGTTTACCATACTTACATACTAGTAAGGTAATGTACTAATTCATCAAAAGCTTTACTTTAATATTAGATTTTTCGTTATAATTCAGCATTTCCCTTCAAAATCATTTTTGTTTTATTCCATTGGTATCTTCGAAATGAGCTGTGATACAATGATTCCCAACCTCTCTTTTGATAAACCGTTCAAAGTTGCCCTAGATTGAGATGAGTGGAGACTAAAACAGAAACCTGGGCTCCAAATCCAGATCTGGTACGCAGATGGGTCAAAGAGAACGACAGGTTCTGGAGCAGGTATATATGGTGAAACCTTGAGTCATGAAGAATATATGATGTTAGGGCAATATACCACCATGCAGCAGGGCATTGGAGAAACAACCAGGGGTCAACGGATTTTTATCCTACCGGACAGCTTGGAACTGCCTGAAAATCCTAAAAGCTCTGGCAAAACACAACAAAGTTACTGTGGGTACCGGGGCACAAGTGCATACCAGGCAATGAGCTAGCAAACAATCTGGCAAGAAAAGCCTCTGCAACTCAATTCACTGGACCAGAACCGGGTCTGGCGATATCTAAAACAGCACACGTGGCGCAGTGACTCAGTGGACAAAAACACAACAGGTACTTTAGAACAGCGTTGAAGGGCAGGTACATAACAAACCGATGATGAGGCAGCTATCTCAGCATCTAGCAGCAGATATGATGATTCTAAGCCGAGTACAGTTTAGAACAGTGACGAGTTGATTAACAGTACAGAGCTATCTAAGGAAATATCTACATATGTATATAGAATTGGCATCTCGAAGGATGAACCAATTTACAGACAACGCAATGAGGAGGAGGAGTTAGTCTACCACGTTGTATTTCAATGCGCTGCATTGGAACGGCAGAAATTGTTATTGTTGAGACCAACGTATTGCAAGATTTACCACACAGCCTATTAAACCTAGTAAACGGAACTAACCATTTTATTTTAAAGAAATTCACTTGGAACGGAATAATACAATAGGCCATAGACCGCGGTGTTAAGGGTGCAAAGACCTGACTTGTACCCAGTGACTAAACAATTCATTATTTATTCGATAAGTTGTGGATCGTTTTTGTTTACGGCTATTTCAGCTTATATTATTACGTATTTACGACAAGAATAATTTCCTATATTAAACCATAAGTCGCAAATTTGGTGTTTTTAATTGTAACAGAAATGATAGTATAGTGAAATTTGAGGTTTGGTCTATATAAGTACCCAACTACTCACTCTGTGATTAAATGTATCGCTTTCAGAAAGCGAATTTAGAAATAGTAAACTTTACTGGGGTATGTCATTTAAAACTACATATTTACGAATCTTCGTCAATTACCGGCATTGGAAAGTATCAGCTAATTACATATCGCTTTGAAAATATATTTACAAATGCTGTATTGTACATTCAAGTACACATACACCGTGTCCAAAGTTATCGGTGCACTATTGCTATCTTAGTTATTTCTGTAGCTACGACTTTAGTTAAATGAGCATAGTTTTAGTGATTTTAACGCTGATTACTATGGAGTTCTTGAACAAACAATTGAATAACGCATTCCCGAGAAATTTCGAAATTTATAATTTTTTTAAATGGAACCCTTGTATTATTCGTACATATTATTGATCATCATAATATTTTGAACAAAAAATATCCAGTACATAACTATTCTTAACGCAAAAATAAACAAATCTAAAGCGTTTAAAATTTAAAAAATTATTAACATGTAATTCTATGGAGGTATTTTTTGTTCAAAATATTATGATGATCAATAATATGTACAAATAATACAGGGGTTCTATTTAAAAAAATTGTAAATTTCGAAATTTCTCGGGCATGCGTTATTCAATTGTTTGTTCAAGAACTCCATAGTAATCAGCGTTAAAAACACTAAAAATTTGCTCATTTAACTAAAATCGTAGCTACAGAAATAACTAAGACAGCAATAGTGCACCGATAACTTTGGACACCCTGTATATGATTCCTATGAACTTATTCTGCGGCGAAATGTAAGAAAAGATATATAAAAGATAAGCAGTAGTAATTGATTTGTGTAGAAGAAAAACTGTCAAGTGTGAATCGTTGAAAGGAGTCGGTTGATGCTAGAAAGGAACTAAGTTCGATGAGAGATATAAATAAATCGTATTTCCTTTACCGGCGGTATCGTGAAATTGAACTTGACACTGGAATTCTTACTCTCATTTTTATAGTTATGGTTGTGGTCGCCGTATACTGCTTCGAACTTGACCACTTCACGTTGCGCAAGGCGCAAGGCGAAATGTGTTATTTGGATGCGCTCTATTAATTCCACTGTTAAGTGGAGTGAAAATATCCAATATACAAATTACCCACAAGAATTTTTGTCGTATTCCTACAAAAATTTACCGTTTGTGTTGATGCAATTAGGTTCAGTTGATGACACTAATTTGTTATGAATTCAAGACGCAATAGAATAATGCTTCTTGTAATAAGTTTTGCATTCATTTGTGAAGTGTTAAGACTTGTAATTAGCATTCAGTACTGTGGAATAAAGTTTATATTGAACAAATTGGCTCGCGTTTCCAGTTTTTATACAGGAAATTGGCTATCTCCTAATTGCGTCTCATTATTAACGTAGGAAACATTATATGATATTAATGAAGAATACAAGTTACAAATAACATTTAATTTCATAACAAAACATCTAGCAACAATAATTTATTTCGATCTGCAGTTTTATTTGCTTCTGATATCAATAAACATTTACATGTTCGAGCATCAATACAAATCAGATTGTTTGTATGGGGTGTGTATGTGTGTCCATTATTTTATCTTAATGTTTCAGAAGCAACAGAAATTGGTGGATAACCAGTCAGGATAACACCACATTTTTCGAAGATTAATAGAAAAAAATTAACTCGATTAAATGTCTTATCATAGATTTTTTGTTGCTATTAGTGCAGCTCTGAAAATTGAATACGTGACATTATAAAACATTGTCACAAACGTCACTGGCAAGCTTCAAATCTCGATCCATGATCATTACTTCTGCATCTATCCACTTGCGGTCAAAATACAAGGATGCTTCAATTTGGCAGTGTGCAGCTTGTCAATCTCGTTCGATAGGCGTAAACACCGCCTTCTCCTTAATGTCTATTGAACCTACACCACATGAGATAGACAACCTTCATATTGTGAAATTGAAGCATATGTAATTCTTCACATCATGCAGTAAGATTTGGATTATATAATAGTGCTAAACTGAAATGAATGCACTTTTGGAAGTAGAAAAAGAAAGTTATCCGACAGCAAAACCGACGTGAGTTAGAAGATCAGTAACATACAGCTTCTGCTTAGCCCTTAGTTAAACTTATTTCCTTATTGCAAAACGACTCGAAGTTCATAGTTCACATAATGGACTACTTCAATACTTCGGGAATGGAAAGAGTGAAGATATTTCGCAGATCGCAAATAACACTTGTTTGTGACTGTACTCTTGGATATTTGTATCATTTGATCGACTAGAACCATACAACCGCCATATACATATTTTATCTTTACAAAATTGACATCGTACAGGAACTGAAAGCATTAGACTATGTGGCATGACAACTGTTCTGTGAAAAAATGATTGAAGTAATTCAGCACCCGAAAACCGTTGTGAGCATTATATAACCGATGTTCCAAGGAATACATGAAACATCCGCAAGTACAAAGGGTCTCATCTTAATTAGCCAAGTACAATCAAATTTTGTTGCACTTGAGTTGCTAATAAATAAATTTAAAAAAAAAGCTAATATTGCCTGCGTGTGACTAAATAGTGACTAAAGAATTATTTTCTCAGCAATTGAAACATTAGATTTATTGTAGCATATATGTATTTTAAGCTTTATCTTTAAAGCTGTATCATTTACTTTACGTTTCATTTACTGGTGGCTATGAAAAGAATAAATAACTTCTGGGGAAGTTAATTTTAATCAGTGCAAAATTATATTTTCTCGTTTCTTTTTGGAAGATGCTATGTTCACACTTAAATATTCTGATATTATATAACATAAATAATTGCTTTATGTTAATTTAAGCCAAAGAAACGATTTAGTGCTCCAAGTAAATACATTTTCTAACAATACAGTTGTCATAAATTCATAACCCAATTCAAAGTAACTTTATTCAACGAAAATTACACAGTAAGAGATGCAACGGTAGTCAGACGTGCAATACCAAACTGCCGACACATGACAAAAAAATATCGGAAACGTATATTTATGTCATAAGTTGTTGGTATATTAGATATGTACTACATACATACTTAGTAAGACATCTCGTGTTTCTCTAACATAACTGTTTTACATGAATTATGATATGTAGAGTACTGCTATACACATTTCATGGAGTAAGAAAGTTTAGAAACAACACATCAGTGGTTCACCCCTAAATCCCCTACTACTCTAATATACATAGTAGCTGTATGTTTGAGTATGCTTAGTGCGTTAAATGAATACATATATGAGCAACTCGATATCTTTTCACGAAAATCTTAAATATAAATATGGTGTGATCACGTTACTGTATCTATCCTTGAATGGTGAACAAATATAAATATAAAATATTGAAGGTATTTATATAATTTTGGTAAACATGTATTATAATACAAAGGAATTGCTTAGATGTAAACTTTCTATCTATATAAATACAGTTTGTTCTAAATTCTCCTGAAATAAATGTTCAGTGTGTAACTAAATAACTTAAAGAAACGCTATTCTTTTATTATACATATACAGGCTGTTTCACCGGTAACGGGACGGTCTTCTGTGTATAAACAGTAAAATTTTTATAAAAACTTTTAAAGCAGTATTGTGCAGATCAATAGTGGCTACAATCTAAAAATATTTTTTAGTATATACGGTGTCCTAAAAAAGTGTGACACATCAAAGTTATGTTTTTTCTTATGGAACACCATATATTTAGCAGCAATTTTGAATTCTATGCAAAAAATAAAACATTTTGATAAAGGTTTCCTGTATGTAACTATCACATTTTTTAAGATATTTTGATTTTTTGTCAAATGCAATATTTTTGGAAAGGTTGTTTAATTTCGACATGCATTGATTTAAAAGAAACGTATTGTAATCTGAAATAATCGGATTACCTAATCGATTACTGTACTTAGTACTCTTGAACGGTTTACAGGGTGTTCAGAATATGACGTTTTTTTATGAGTACCTATAACCCCATTAACTTGATTATTTTAAATGGAATACCCTGCATTTTATTTATTTTTCAGAATGTGATTTTAGTTATCTTCCAAACTACTGTAGCAATCCCGATGCCTAAATGTTAAAATATTGATGTAATATGCAATTTCTTAAATGTTTTGAATTTTTTGTTGGGTCAGGAAGTTTTTGTCACTTAAGGCAGTTAAAATATATTAAATCTATTGACATCAAATGAATAAAGAAAACAAATATGATCGTGTTATAATAAACCAACAAATAAAATCACACAATAGAAATTGGCAACAGCAAAAATAACAAAATCCTAACAATTATTAGATTATATGTATACTTTTTGTTACAGCAGGTGTTCAATATGCTGTCCATCCTGTTCAATACAGTGCCTTATTCGGTTGTCGAAAGATCTTCGCACATTATGCAGCATATTGGGCGTAATCAAACTAAATGCATTTATAATCCGCAATTTCATATCGTCTGCAGTTGTAGGAGGGCTACTGTAGACGATATTTTTTATATAACCCCATTTAAAGAAATCCATTGGATTTAAATCACGAGATCTTGGAGGCCACTCGGCAAAACCGCCCCTTCCTATCCATTTTTTGGAAACTTTTTATTTAGATAATTTCTCACAATAACTGAATAGTGAGCTGGCGCGCCGTCCAATTGAATCCACATAATTTGCCGCAGACTGAGTGGCAGATGATGTATAAGAAGCCACAAATTGCGTTTTAAGAATCTAAAAAATTTTTGTCCGTCAAAAAATAAGGTCCAATGGCAAAATCGTCATAATTTCCCCCAAACATTAATACTACGGTTTTGCCGATCAATAATCCGAAACAAGTGTTTATTTTCAGTGTCATAGTAATGAAAATTATGATTATTTACTAAACCGATATTATGAAATGTCGCTTCGTCGGAAAATAGTACAAAAAAACGTCGCTGTCTTCACCAAGGGAATCCAATGGCCACAAACAGAACTCTAGACGTCTATCAAAGTCCCTTTCATATAAGTATTGGTGCATTTGCATGTGAAAGGGGTGATATTTATGCTTCGTTGGAATTCTCCATGCACTGCTGTGCCTTATATCTACCTCATTAGCAATTACTCTTGTACTTGTCTTTGGATTTTCAATGACAGATTGTAATACCTCCATTTTGTTGCCCTCGTTATCAATAATATTGCATTTGACAAATATATCTAAATATCTTAAAAACTGTGATAGTTACATACAGGGAACCTTTATCAAAATTGGTCTTATTTTTTGCATAGAATTCAAAATTGCTGTTAAATATATGGTGTTCCATAAGAAAAAACATAAATTTGATGTCATACTTTTTTGGGACCCCGTATATACTAAAAAATATTTTTAGATTGTAGCCACTATTGATCTGCACAATATTGCTTTAAAAGTTTTTATAAAAATTTTACCGTTTAGACACAAAATACGTTACCGCTGAAACACCTTGTATACACAAATAAAAAACAACTATACATAGTACGGCTAAATACGAAACTTTTACATTGATATAAGATGGATGAGACGTTATCCAATCATAAAAACAGTTTTACTTAAATACAGATTACTCTAAAATGTATCTAAAACCAAGCCCCAGAGTAATTCAGTACAAGTATACTAATTAAATAAGCAATAGAGAAGCGAACGCGAAAGGATGATTGTCGTTGTGATGTGGGATTCATCGTAAATTTTCATGCTGCTATAGATTATATATGCACAAAGCTCAATGAGCAACTTTACGATCTGTAGAGTACATTACTAAGAAGCAAATATGAGTGCTTGCTGTACAAACTTTCATAATGCAGAAGTTCGAATGCAGAATAAGAGGGTTGCGCGTAGTTTTAGGTGCACGTATTTTAAGTGCACATATTGTTTTGACTAAGCAATTAAATATACACGATTTGGTGCACCACAAAGAAATGGAAAAGAGTCTTCAATTTTCACCAAATATTTTAAGTATTTATTCAACTATTTTTCTAAGTACAGCTTTATAAGAAGTGTAAAATATGTATAGTACGGTGTATGTTCTGCAAGTGTATCATTTATTATAAGTACTTAAGTTTATATATTTACATTTACAAATAAATCCATCATTTTTAATTTAGTTACCAAATAATTAATACTCCCATATATTGTTAACTATGATTCTCTGTTTGTATTATTACTTTTAACACTTGCGGGAAAACAATTAACTCTAGTCAAATACATTTTAGCCCTTTACACTGCAAAACATGCTTAACTTACGTGAAGTTTAATTTACCTAAATGTCAACTGCAAAGATACAATTAGAAACACAAAACAAAAAGCAGATGTGACGTATGTACATACCTACACATGTGTATTTAAACCCTGACTCTATTTCGCACAAAAGAGGAATACAACATATCAAAGGTTGTTTCTTTTAGTCAGGTTAATGATTTATCAAACGATTTCCAGATAATAATTATAACTGGGATTTACAAGCTTCATAAATATATTCCACATGTACATAGCTACTGTCTTGTTTCGCATAATAATTCTAGCTGTTACTTATTTGTGTTATATATGTGTGCGCTATTATATGCTTACTATACTAGTTTTATATAACATACGTTTTTGAAACGAAATTGTGAAACAATGCTAAAAACGCTATAAGGCTATAGCTATGAATCGAATGTGTCAACTACTTCCTCTAACTCAATTTGCTCAAAGAAAGTAATGTATGCAATAGCAAACTATTTGTAAGTTGTAAAAAATGGTTAATCATCTGATACATATTTATTTTTGCCAGATCTATTCTATTTCTTTAATACATGACCACCACATGACATCCTCACTGACATAATTCACCATTTTGGTGGTATTTTGAACTAGACTGGACACATTTGAGCAAATGACATTTCTTTGGTACTACACGATTCTGAAAATGTTGGAAATTCTGCGATATTTACAAGAAGCTTTCGTTTAAAAAGTTCGTCAAGTAGCATGTGACATATTGAGAATATTGTATGTCAGTAAATATTTTGACAGCTTTATACGTATTATTACTAATAAATAACAAATAATAGATATTTATTGAAATGAATAAATAAATAATAATTGAGAATTATAGCAAATGGTAAAAATGTTGTTTTTCAACAGCAATACATTTTAAAATTCTCCGTTCAAAATTTCTAGTCATATTCTGCACAATACTGGATTTCAATTTTAATTTAGTTCCGTACATTTCTGTTCGATTCTTTACTGTATATCACGCAAATACCACACAGGTGTTCGAATGCGCTATCGTTTAGATAAGGTCACAAGAAAAAGTCTCAATGTGTTAAATCGTATAAGCATGCAGTCCAAAGAAATTTCAGTATTTCGACTAATTATGCGCTGATCAAAAAAATCCCAAGTAATCCAAAGATAATATGCGTTTTGACCAGTGTTCTTCATTTATCTTCGTTAACAAACATATTTTTATGGAATAACTTCCTACATGCACTTCTTTGTTGCTTTCACCAGAATGTACATCGACATTCTTTTCATGATATTACTTCTTGCAAACGGGATTCGAAACGTGCTCTCATACCTGGAATTAATTTTCGGTACAAGAAAATTCATTCGATTAAATGGGAAGGGCCAGTCGATAGTGTTGTCCAAAAGTTTAGTTATAAACTTTGTACAGATGTATCTTCCCTTTCACATAAAGATGACATACTGTGTTAGGCTAGGAGTACATCCTGAGGGATACCTCTTTCAGAGTAGATTCCATCCATTCTAAATGCTAAGTATTTCAGAAATCGACGATGTGTACGGCGTAGAACCATTAAGTCGGAAGCATACACAAGATGCCAAATGAGAGCAGAGTAGTCTATTTTACTTAAGACAAAGGCAACATGTAAGGGTTTGGGTACATTAACGTCGTTGAAATATTTTGAGATACGCATCACACAACCCAGACATTTGAGAGCAGAAGTACACTCATGGAAAGTAAAGATTGGACACTTTCAATACGTTGTTATATGGAAACTGTCCAATCTTTACTTTTCATGAGTGTACATATATTAGAGATATGTTATTACCTTTGAGTAGTTTCCGTTCGTTGAAAAAATATTGGTTCAATGATTTGCTGCCCAAGTATTTATTTTGTCTGCATGTAACGATTTCTCAATAATTCATCATGACTTTTCACTACTCCAAATTCTTGCATTTTGTGAATCTAAGTATACCGATTTGCAAAACCATGCATCGTCAGTAAGGATAACTCTTTGTGAAAGTCTATAAAGCTTCAGGTAGCACCCTGCTGTAAGAAATACTATCCTCAAAAACGCAACATGAACTTTCTATAACGCTTACTTTCCTTACACGACGCAGTTAAAGAATAATAAGTTATAACACTTGGCAACATTGATGATGTCTTTGCATTTATGGAAAATTAACGAGTAGGCCGACATACTTGTAACAAAATTTCCAAAAAATACCATTTTCTTAGTGTTGCTCAAGTAATATTCCCAACTAAGTAATTCGTGAACGCAATGACAGTGGTAAAAAATCAAAATCTGTAAAGTTTCTTCTCATAGTGCTGTTTATCAGTATGACAAATCCAAGAAAATTCGCTACTTATCAAGCAGAGACGTGTTCCATTTAATTTCTCGTTGTTTCTATGAAATTATGCTGTAAAACTATCAACTTTAACACTTTCGTGCAAGAAAATTAACACTCAAAGACCTACATTTTTTGTAAATTGGCATCCATAGCATCCATATAGGAAAAGTTCTACCTGAAGCTTTATAGGTATCTAAGGGACAACCTGTATAAAGTTGTAAATCTTTTGTCAATAATTTATGAGTTGTACCAACAGAAGGGTTAATTTTAGATTGACTCAGGTGTCGAAAACATGTGATTCATTTTCCATTATTTCTTCAACACAATTGGCAACTGGGTGTACGTTTCTTAATTACTTTGCGGACTGACTTTCTTGAAAAACTACTAGTTTTAGAAAACAGTTTTCGAGTTCTATACAACGTTTTGTTAAATTGCATAGAATTCATTGCAAAATGTGGGAACTGAATTTGAAATTCTTCGATAGAATTCTGAATCGAGTAAACCCGTATATATCTACTTTATCAATAACCCTGGACTAAAAATATCTTGTATTCGAAAGTGGTGGCCGTTTCAAAACCTATATTTTAAACTGAGAAACAATTTCCATCTATTAAATTTGCTATTGGTAAACTCTTAGAACATGTTTTACAAGTTTCTTTTTATATAAAATACATTGTTTTAATGTAGATCACATACAGTATTTAAAAACTTAAATAAAATTTTGTCATTGACAGATGTATAAAGAATTTTCTAAGATAACATTCAAATGTTACATTTTACAATTTTACTTTTTAATAGCCAACGCCTCTTTAGAATAATAAATCTTAGGAAATTATTGTATTCATTACTTCTTGCCATCTCAATACCTGTTAAAAATGTAAACTTTCGATAATTCTCTTCAAAAGTGGTTTCTCTAAAATGGTTTTAGTTTTGTTTATTGTACCAGGCATATTACTTATTTTGGTATTATTTAATTATTAATAAAGAATTATTAATTATTTATTTAGATTACCAAACTAGTTATTTGCATAGTGAAAGTATTTTACTTTAGGTTAAACACTTCGTTTTGGGTATCTTGAAGCCTGATGATATCTTAAGATTCATATAATGTTCATAATATTCTTCGAATATTTTATCAGATCCATATCATATAAGAGTAAATTACGGTCTCAAGTCAAGAATATCATCATCATGCATCACTTAATTAAATTATTAGAGGGTATATTATGGATTTGCGATGACGTCGACAAAATTTTGTATATTCATGACATTTTTGATATTTGACGCATGATTGGACGATAAATGGCCCTTATTGCACTGCTTCTATGGATTTGTGGGGGGAAATCGTACACAGCTACAGGAAAAGGGTTCTTTAATAGAAGGAGAATAGACTAACCGGTAGTATGGTGCAAGCCACTCAAAGCGAAATTGACGTTTCTCGGTTAGGTCAATGTACTACTTGAAATTGTAAATTTGTACAGCTGTCTGCGATTTTTAGAGTACCTAAATCGCTTTTTTCGCTAGTAGGAACGTTATGTCAGATATCTCGTCATAAAGATTAACTAGAGACAGATTACCTAATTTTGTTATTAATTCAGTTTTAGTAGTTTATTCTATCAAAGTGTTTGGGATTTTGCAAATTTTGGGGATTTTTGCCGATACCATTGTTGAGCAGTTTGTGTTTAGGTAATTTGGAGATGGTTGTAAAATATGACTTCATTTAATTTAAGGGATATATGTTACGATCAAACTCTTTTAATTGATCTGCAAATTACGCAAAAGGATAATGACAGTAGAAGAAAACACTATAAGTGAAATAGTATTTGTCCAATGACTAATATTTGTCATTTTTCCAAGTTATTTGTTTAATGTATGCATTTATCTAGTAATCTGTAGTGAAATGAGATGCAAGTGAGTACCTAACCTTTTTCTTACTTAATATGTAGTATGGTTTTTTAATCTCCTAAACTCCAAGGTGTTATGATTACATTGCATCTAGAAGTAGTAAAGTTAAAGGTTATCAAAAACCAAGAAAATCATATATTTTAAATGATTTCAAGGTTTTAACAAATTAAGTTAATACAATTTTATTTTGAAATTAAAACTCAAGTGTACATAAAGAGTCTGAACCACTCAAACTGTAATAGCATGGATTTACAAACAAGAATTAGTTTAGTTCAGTGCAGTTATGACTTCGCAGAAATTACCCCGCAGGATTATGAAGATTTCGCACGAGAATGAGTTGTTGAGCGTAGCCCTGTCAACGTAATTTGATACAGTAGTTTGAAAGAATTAGTGATGTCCCACTAGAAAAGGTTGTTCATGAAAATCGGGACATAGCTAGCAATCATGAATACAAATGCGGCATCGAAGCGATTGCAAGTACCGTATACAACACTTTAGAAAATTTTACTCAAAATTCTAAAAATATATCGATTCAAACTGATAATGCTGTATGAATTAAAGCATGCAGATTTGGCTAGTAGGTACGATTTTTTGTTGCGAGCAATGGCTCAGATGGAAATCGATTCCAAGTGGTTATTAAGTATTTTATAGACAGATGAGGCACATTTTCTGAATGGTGGAGTCAATACTCAAAACTGTGGAATCAGATCTGCAGAAAATCCACAAGAAATCGTTCAAGAAGATCTTCAAGACGAAGAAAGTCACAGTTTGGTGCGATTTTATAGCTGATTTTATCATTTGTCCTCACTTCTAGGCTGGAAAACGAGCCCCGCGAAAACATGATTTTTATGCAGATTAGTCAAAGAATTTTTAACAAATCGTTCGGTCGTGTTTTAAGTAGACATTACTGTCTGGGGAGTAATATAAGAAGTTTAGTGTGTAGATGACGACCAACAACGTTACAAGAATTAAAAGACAATATTACGGAGCAAATTGGTGGCAACCAGAAATATTACGGAATTCTGTGTACAATTTGGAGAAAAGATTGCTAATCTTACAACAACAAAATTGAGCAATTGACGTAAGTGATTTTGGTTATACTAAATCCCATTCCTTAAGTAATTAAATTTCGTTTATTTTTTGTTATTAGCTTCATTTGATTTATTACTATTTGATACAAACCTGTTTATTTACTTTTTCCGCTTCTTAATAATTACTTTTGCCAAATGTACGACGTGAAGTTTCCGCGCTTTAGAGTATTGCATTAGTGATCCTGTTTCCAGCTAACCTTCTTTATTCGTAGCTAACAAAGCATTTGTTTACATAAGAAATTAATCTCATAATGGTTGCATTAATGCAGTTTATTTATATTTTGAAGCAATTACACCAACACTGCTTTCTATAATTTTAAAATTTTGCTTCCTTTAAATAAATCTACACGAAATAAAATAATCTTCTAGCAATCATTTTACGTTGTAACTCGATTACATGCTTCCTTAACTGTCTCTAGAATTGCTTTCACTATATTATCATCAAACACAAATCTCAGTTTCCAATTCTGTGTAATCTGGATACACACTCGTAGGTAGATCTTATAGTCACTGATCAGCAGGTACCTAACTAGTTCTATAAACTTTAAAACTGATTTAAACGTTTCAATTTAATTTAAATGCAAATTTTGTTAATTTACTATTTTATATACAATTAGATATTCCCACGTTATATAAAACAGGGATTTGTGAGAGAAAATGGTAGTCCATGTCAAATATATAAAAATCGTTTTATAAAACATTGTAAATTGAATATAAATTGCATTTAAATAAATAAGTAGAATTATATGCACATGAATCTCCATTTTGAAGATCGATTATGCCACACTAACATCTGTTATTAAAGTTTAATGGAATTGACTATAATTCACTGCAACAATAACCAGTTAAGTACTATCAATATCTACGACAAAATGAATGGGAAATATATTCTTAAAAACCGATTTGTTTAATAAACAAATGAAAGTGCAGGTCTTGCTTATGTTTACTTTTTATTACTATCTCTAAAATCTACTGTTGTAAGTTAACTACATCTGTTAAAAAGTTTGACTTACATATTCATCCATTGTACACACGTATCATGTTAAAAAATGAATCCCGTACATGATACAATTTTGTAGTAGCTGTAGTAATATCCTGGCCGTCGGATTTCGTGTACCGTGTCACTCTTACTTTACGTCGAGATAAATAAAACATGATCAAAATATATGTGTATAGAAAAAGATATGAAAGAAGTTTATTTACGTCAACATATACCTGTCACTCCAGTTTAATTTAAAACCAGATACTTTTTCATTTTCCGAAGATTATATATCAATTGTTACAGCTCAGCATAAAATTGGAGTACATGAATTTAGATAGATAGATAGATAGATATATATTTGATTCCATATAATACATAAAAAATGCATAGAATACGTCAAAAAAAATATAATAATACAATTGAATAATAAAAGCATACGAAAAAAAAAACATAACTACACAAAATTGTACAATTTAAAACATAATAAAATTAATAGAATGAAAATTGCTTTCCCCTGACTCTCTAACATTGGAGGTTGGGTATGACCACGCGGTACACTAATCATTGGTCTAGCTAGTTGATAGTATCCGCAGGAGGATATTGAGTCAAGTCGCTGAAGCAGAAACTTATGCTGAGAAAGTCTGTCACACTATAAAACACATTTCTAACCAGATATGCTCCTAGAATATTTTTGAATGCTCTTAGCGGTCTACTTTTTAGTTCAACTGGTAGGTGATTGTAAATGTTTATCATTTGTGTGCTCACATTTCGGCTAACCAAAGTCTAGTAAGTCTAAGTATACTGTTCTTAACGAAAACACCTCTACAAGATTCCGTTCTTTTTAGGTTAAACACACAACGGAGGCACATTTTCTGCAACCGGAACTCCCCGCAGAGCATCAACCGACATGCCCCAAATTATCACACCATACCGAAGTCGCGTGTGTATATATGCATAGTTTAATGAATATGAATATTTTTGCAATTGATTCTGATTTGTTATGAAGCAACCGAGGATCATAATACATAAATTCAAGAAACAATAGAATTATGGTGCTTCTACAACTGCGTCCACCACAAAAATATTTTAAAATTATATAATACATATGTACATATGTACATTTGTGCATAATATTAGGTATACCCACATTTATTATTCATATGAACAACAAAAGATCTAATCAAGTGCTTCTAATAATCAAGAGCAGTTCTCCTTTTGCAGTATAATTTTAGAAACTGACAATAGTTTTGGAAGACAGTAACGGAGCACTGGTAACTATTATAATTTTAACGCTTTATATTCCAGATTATTATAGGCAGATGAAAAGGCCTGTCCTTTAATGGAAGTTCTTTATTCAAAATTGTCGAATTTTCGTCTGTGGATACAGACTTTCTCAAGACATGAACATGAACTATTATTGATAAACAAAATAATAATTTGAAGTTGTATTATGATTAGAAATGTACATTGTTTAAAATTAAGTCGAGAAAACGGTGTAAAAATTAATACCGACAACCAAACTATGTGCAATTGAAAACGCAAACTGCTGGTAGTTTGAAATAAAAATGGAGAGTTTTTTTCAATATATCTAATAGTTTTGGAGATATTAAAAGGAATAGCCAAAGTATTGTCGTCAAAAGGGTGCTCTATCCCCCGAAAGCGGGCGACTTAGAAGCTATGAAAGTTATCGTTGTTTTTACAATACAACAGTCTATAAACTTACCAAGTTTCATTTAAAGCGGTCACCACCACTTGCCTGTGTTTTTTGTTGGTCAGAAATAATTTGTAGTATTACTTTGGTGGCAGTAATTGTTCTTACAACTTCGTTATATTACTTTTACCAAAGAAATGTACTACACTAGTATTATTTGTATTTTGTACACGTTCTTTTTTATATAAGCTTTGTTATCTTAAAGTTTTCTAATATTTTTGTAATAATATTTTCTATGAGTCTGAATTCCTAGTTTTGGTATATGTTATATAAACATTGTTATTTTTTTAGAATTATGTAAGTTCGTTTTTAGATTATGAATGAATCAATTCTATTGTACTCTAAGCTTGTCCAATAATGTACAAATACATATGTATGTTTATATTTTTGAAAAAAGTAGGCGTTTAGTTAGTAGTACCAGTAGTACTTCATGTTCTCTCTGACAGTTTAGAAAGTAAATGCTGAATGCTGTAGTCTGAGAAATATGCAGATTTATTTAAAAAATCGATAGTGGAAAAGGAATAAATGATATATCTGATGAATATGTATGTATTAATCACCATGTACAAACCTTTACCCCACAAGCTTTAGAGACACGTCGTATTCTATCGAAAAGCTATAGTCTCTTCTTGACATCTGTTAGATACACTATTACTGTTATGTTGTGTAAAAAATACTAAATTTATTTACTACTTCATAGAATCTTTAATGTTGTAGTGCATATACATAACTAAGGTCGGAGGTACTACATACAATTGAGAAACTAAAAATATGAAACACAATTTTCACTAAAGAAAGAAAAAAGAATAATGCCAGCACAAGGAGGGTTGAGTTTTAGTGGCTAGTCCTATCAATCATTTAATATTGTTGTTATATTTACTGTTTTTCTTTGCTTCTACTATTCCCTTATTATTTTGCAAAATTTCTCAATTAGCTCTGTCTACAAAGAAGGTCGTTTATTTCAATAATTTTACTATTGACAGAATGTTTTTAGAGTTTGATAACTATTAATGCTAGATTCTAAAATTATCATCAAATTGACGTGGGTAGTTGAAAATCTGGTTAATTACTTCAGAAGTTGTTAGTTGTAATAACGCAATTGATATAAATGGGCTATAAGGCCACGTAAACCATAGCATATACAAAACGACGAAAATAAAACATAGCATTTTTCAGTATTAGTGACAGTAAACATGTTTACGATAAGAGTAACCATATCACTTTTTGGAATAACTTTCACCAAAAATGATATACTGGTTATATCGCATGGTCACTAGAAATCGATGAAGAGACAGCTTAAGGTAAGCTGGAAAAACGGCAGCGACTAGTATGACTGGGAAGAACGATGCGCATCTGTCCAACTGCAACAATGGAAGTGCAGCTGCCACTAATTAAAAAAGGATGACCTAGCCGGACACCTAATCAGAAAAACGGTAAAAGTTGGCATTTATTGACAGAAAACCAACTTTCCTAGATCCCTAGAGCATCTGCAACAATTGTTTAGGCGAAGGTACATGCCGTAGATCTCCGCGTCCTGGAAAACCTAGATAGGGGTCTGAGGCGTGCAAACATCTATATAAGTACTGATAGCCAAGCCGTTTTAGTTATTGACAGCTTTAAATCTAACTTGGTCTGGGAATGTCGGATGAATGTGATGCAACTGACCACAGAACAGAGACTATTTCTGATGTGGGTTTCAGGGCACACTAATACCAAAGGAAATGACGAACGAACTTGCAAAACAAGACATGGGTTTCATTTGATTCAAACCCCTCTTTGGCGTGTCAAAGTACCAGTTCAAGAAGGAGCTTCAAGACTGTGTAGCAAAGAGATGGCATCCCTCTGGGGGACAACACCTGGACAAACACAAGCGAAGAAATTTATCAATTGTTCGCTAACTAGTAATAAAAGGCTTCTCGATCTAAGAAAATCAGAGTTAAAAACCTTCACAGGACTGCTTACTGGTCAATGCCCTCTAGAATATCATCTCAAAAAGGTCGACAAGGCTGATCAAGACACCTGTCGATTTTGCAAACTGGGAAGCTAGCATATTCTTTGCGAGTGCACATCATTAGGTCGGCATAAGTTTTAGCATCTAGGACACGACTCTAAAACCTGAACAGATTAAAGCCTCGGCACCCTAATTAATCTTGGGATTCGTTAAGAATATCGAATTAGAAGGGCATACAAGGAATAGGGTATTCATAATCGATTAATAGATCGCTGCGAGGAGATTGTAATAGAACCTGGACATTTTTTCCAGTAGAATGCAATACAATACGCCACTATTGAACCTTTTTCTACTGAGCTGAGAAGAAAGCGAAATAATTGACGCTCAGTGTCCAGATCTCTATAATGTGCTAATTCAGAAGAAAGATTTGATTTATTAAACTTTATTCAAACGATTATTCGCCATTGCCTGCGTGATTTTAGAAAAAAATAGCATAGAAAGTATTTCAGAAGAGCATAGGTTTACTCTAAACTACAGTTGGTAGTAAACATGTACAGATTTATCTGTAAAGCTAGAGAAACACCTCAGATGCAGAGTTTGTCACCTAAGATCGAGATGGGAATATAGTAGATGGGTTTGGAACAAGAGTGTTTGTAACATGATGTAACGTAAATAACTGAAATTTTAAAATACATATGCTCTGCCTTAAATGGGTTAAAGGTACAGGTTGATATAATAAAGTATTAGTGATACTTTCATCATTAGGTCAATCATTAGGTATTGTATAACAAACGTAGGTAGCCATCGTAAAGAATATTTAAGTAAGCCGCTTGCTAATTGTTCTACTGTATTTTTCAACACTTTATTCTGTACTCAGTTGTCTTATTCATCGCTACCTAACGTATCATAAAAGTAGGTACCATGTGAAAAGAACGATTGTTTTTAAAGATTCACGAAGCATTTACGGGAAAGTGACAATTATTAAAAATAATGGAGTCGTATGTTTGAATGTGATCGAGTTCGTAAAATTTCTACTATCACTTTGAAGTATACGTTAACCGTGTACGCTTTACTTTAGAAAGTGCATGATGAGTGGAAAATCGTAAACTTCGCGGACGTAGATCAATTCGGAATAAAAAACAACGAATCAATCATTGCCTACATATTTTCGTGAGCGTATGGTGTTCACTTAATGACAAACACTGTTAATATGTGTTTCTTTTATCCACTGGCAGAGATATTTAACAGCGATCTGTTATTTTGTAGAATGAAAGCGAAAACAAATTGTGTTAGTATAGTTAATATCCTTATGTATGTATGTATATAGTTATATATTTCTTATATGTACCATACATATATCTGCATAAATATATAGTTGTATTTTTAGTAATTTGCAAATAAGAATTAAATATATTTAAACAAGCTTTAGTAAACTTGCAACTCCGTTGCGTACAAACACGTTTCGTGGCAGTTTGTACGGATTACAGCAATTTACCTATCAATAATAAATATTGTCACGTGCACTGACGGAGTTGTATTGATTTAAATGCGCTAGTATATACATACGTATGTATAGATACATATTAGATACGAAAGGTAAACCTTAATTAATAAAATTAATTAATTGTATAAGGTTCTCTTAACTTTACGATATATAAAAAAATCGTTTTAAGTTAATTTCTGTAATTACTTGCATACATATGTATGTACATGACTTACATATTTTAATATTTTCAACAAATCGAAGGTACATAAGTAAATGCATGATTTCTTTAATAACTGCAATGTACGAAAAATATTTGTATATTAAGAAAACCTCTATAACATATGTAATTTAGTAACTGCCGGATTTTATGCAAAATAGAAATCCTACAACTTCCTTAAAATAAAAGTTACTGACAGAGTCGTGATATATTAGGACAGAAGACGTTTAATTAGCATAGTTCGAAATGAACAGTGTCATCTAGGTGTGCATACACTAATGCGTCCGTCCTACTTCTTCGCTATTTTCTGCATACTTAATTTATTACAAATATTAGAATAAAAGTTGGGTATTTAATACTGCTGTTTTCAATTTCGGTTTTAGTGACACACATAGAAATCTATCTGTGTCATTGGTGAATTTTCGAATTTTATTATTCAAGAAAAGTTGTTTCTCAATAAATTCTGTTTGCTAATTTAGGCATCAATGACTACATAGAATTACATGTATCAAGTTTATAAAATAGGCAATAATCTGTTCTAAGTTTTTACCCTCGAAGCGAGACTGCGGATTCTTGGCATAAGAATGACTGAGAAATATAATTCTTTGCTAAAAATACAACGTTTTTGGAATAAGAAAGATACCCTTAGAAAACCGGCATATTTTTGAGTAAAGTTTTTTTAAAGTTGAATGACTTGGCACTTTAGATTTTTCTAAGAATTAAATGCATTAGAAAATGCTTTTTCTTTTTTTTGGTTTTGCATAATATGATCGTATAGTAAAAAATTCAGCACACACAAGGTATAACTCAATAATCTTTCTTATATACATACATATATACATTTTTTAAATGGGAACGATGTTTCTGCGACATCTTATTTGAAATTTGCTTGAGATTACTATATACCTGTAACGTTTATATACTGAAAATTAATATTTATGTAGCATTTCAAAGCTAATGTATTCATTTAGCTATCCAAATTAGTAATAAGTTACCATTATGAAGTAGCTGGTTTGAAGTGTATAACATTTTGGAGAACCATTGTTTGTATTCCTTGGGTGAATATTTTATTAATAATTACGAATAATACTCATACTGTATTGCTATGAATGTTGCGACGTAAAACTTGGTGATCTTTAAATTGCTGGACGCAATATATTTGTATAATTCTTAATAAGTATATGATTGTAGTTCTTACGTTTTTATGGATATGTATTGTACTATGTACTATTGCCCGAAAGACATAAACTCACTTACGGAACAATTAACTTGTATATGTATAGGTTAGCACTCCATATGTAGTGGCAAATCGGACCCTCTTCTTCAAATGGCAAATCTACCATCCCCAGTTTGAACCTAGGATTTTTCTCAAAACCTTCGATTCTGTTATTCTTAATGCGTTTTCTTCTTTTTTTGTCAGTGTCATTTCTCAGCAGCATATAGAAGTACTGGTCTTATCATAGTTCTATATAGTTTCATTTTTGGTTCTCGTGACAAGGTCTTGTTTTATATCATATTCTTACAGCTATGACATGTTCCGTTTGCTGTCTGTATTTTTTCTTGCACCTCTATATTTCCTTCTCCATTACTTTTTGCGATTCCCAAATACTTAAGCTTATCCACTACTTCGAACTGATGTTTCTCCTTTAGTTGTTTTTTTGTTCTTATTATTTTGGTTTTCTGTTGTTATCATATGTATGTCGCTTTCTTTTTGGCTATACCAGGTCACTGGCATATGCAATGATTTGTGATGCTCTGATCTTAAGGTATCACTATTTACCTTAATTATTTATAAAACTTTCTGTTTTTCTCTTCTGTGTTTTAATATGTACTAATGTTTGCTTACTTTCTTAGTACCATTTATATGTCTTCTTCACTTGTTGTCTATTCGCAAATATTTTAATGCCGCTATCAGTTCTTTTCTCTTTATTGAATCGAACACATGTCGAAAGTCAGTCAATGAACAATATTTCTACTTCCAAATAAGGACCCAAAATTCTTCCTTCGACTATGCCGCACAACACATTCACTTTCTGAGGATGTTGAGTACGATATTCCATCATCCATCGGGGATTCTCGGTAGCCCAATAACAACAGTTTTGTTTATTGACATGGTCGTTCAGAGCAATGGTAGTATGAAAAAATTACGTTTCTTACGAAATTATTTTCATTAGTGCATAGGCTCTTGGATTAGCTCGCAGAATTGAATTCGCCGATCAAAGTCGTCTTCAGATAGCTAACGAACAAGACATACCACAATTCACAGTTTTATGAACTGTTGACCCTGCCATATTGAAATCAGAATCCATTTGGTTAAGTGTTGAGTGATGATTTTCTTGTATTGTCAACAAAATGGTTAATAATAAGTTGATCTTTTTCTTATTTTGAGGGTCGACCAGATTTAGGTAAATCACGAACTTGTCCAAAGTTATGGAATTTAGACTCAATATTGCTTACCATACTTTGGCTAATCGGCCGACCAGGATGAGTTTCATTGAACAATTGAACTACTTCTTGTTGGGTGCGCATTCTGTCTCCAAAACCATCATACAAAGAATTACTCGTTCAGTAAATTTCAACATTGTAAATAAAATGACAAAGTCACTACTCAATAAACAGTTCAAACATACTGCTTTTGCCCAACGAAAGCTAAGAAGTCGATAAGAAATACAAAAAAGTACGATTTCAAGTTTTTATCTGAAGTCTGACAGTAATAAAAAACATTCTCGGTCGCTAAGATAACTGTCAAACAAGCATAATTTCTGACGATGTGTACACGCTCTTTCAATTGGCATCGCCGAAATTGAGTGTTGTCCTTTAAAAAAACTTCAATGACGTCATATCTCGAATGACGATTACGTCACAAATATGGGTCGTATGTTGAAAAGTTCCTTTGTTTAAAACAAAATCGACATGTCAGAGAGTTTTTTCGAAAAACCCTCAATTTCAGAAATAATGAATTTAATCGTTACTATTCGAAAGCACTGTAAATAAGCGAATAATTGCAAAATGAAGTAGCAGACAAGTGCACAAAGAGAATTAAAATAGCTTGCTAATTTGATGTGTCGTCACTAATGGACTAATGGTTTCTTCAGCTACCATAATAGAGACTCGAACGGACTAGCAACCAAAAACTTTCGAAAAGAGGAGGCGGTACATTTGAAAAATTATTAATTACATCTGTATTTATCGGCTGTATCACAATTGATTTCATCGCAATTATTATATACTGGTAAATAACTAAACTATGAAAAAGTTTCAAATACGAAGAAATAGAGAATACAATATTTCTTCATTAAAGATCTTAGAACACCTTAATATTTTGTTGGTACACCGTTGGCTACCGTAATAACAGAATGCTCTGGTATTGTCTATGTAGCTTGTATATTCTGTAAAAAATAGAGAAAAAACTCCAAGGCTCAAAAAATAATGAGTCTGTAGTGTACGACGTTGTATATCTCTCATTTGCAATTCCAATTCCCGTGAGCAAGTTTGTCGTTACGGAACAGACGACAGAGTCAGTTTCTTTCTTTCGTTTGGTTTTATTGTCTCATAATCTTTGATTTCTTTCAATACTATAAATTATTGTGGTTAACATAGTTTTAATCTCCGTCTATGTAATTTGAAGTTTCATGAGTTTATGACGTAGGTATTTATGTTATTTATGTATAAAATACATAACATTCCAGAAATTAAATAGAACGTAACGATAAACGTATTTTGAGGAAATATACTTTGCCGCAAAATTGAGAGACAATGGCTATTTTTTTTTAATAAACAATTTTTTTGCTAAATTACTTAATGAAAATTTTTTTTGCCAATTATTTGTTAGTATTTTTTGTACAAATTTCTTTTTTACGAGTTCATATTTTCTTAAAAACAACTATTTATTGAAATTATTATGAAAGTGTCAATTTTGATTAATATAATATGTAATAAAAACATTTTTAACGTTGCTAAAACTATACACCAAGCACACCATGGACGGTGACAGGCAACATCGTCATTTAGCGGAAGTTTAAGTTATAAAATTGGTAACCCATATCGAAGAAGGGTACCCTCAACAAGAAGTTACCCGAAGACTGGTTGTTACGCAATCTATCATTAGTAGAGCTTGGGAAAGATATCCACACGCAAGACAACTGTGGCAGTAGACCGATTACTGAGAATTAACGCTAAACGAAGACGATTTAGTACTGCTAAACCATTAAGAAATGACCTCCAAAATGCAGCTGATGTCGCAGTAAGCGTATATACCGTTCGAAGAATTTTGGCTGATGCTGGTCTGACAGCATATTGACTTGCTACAGCGTCAGTGGGATCGGCGGGCAGTCATTAGCCCACCGAAGAGCTAGATTAGAATTGGCTCAAATGAACTCCCATTGGGAAATTGAAAACTGGAGACATGTTTTGTTTACTGGTGAGTCCAGGTTCTCCTTTTCAACTAATGACCGGCGTGATAGAGTGTGGAGACACAAGGTGAACAATTTTCACAGTACAAAAATGAGAAACGTTTGGCGCTTTATGACTGTGGAACATTTATGTGTTAAATAGGGAAACAATGACTGCCATAAAATATCGCAATGATGTGAGAAATCCATTTGTTAAACCATTTGGTGCTCTCTACAAATTCTGTGCTCATGGCACAGAA
This sequence comes from Popillia japonica, assembly GCA_004785975.1. Classification (NCBI taxonomy): domain Eukaryota; kingdom Metazoa; phylum Arthropoda; class Insecta; order Coleoptera; family Scarabaeidae; genus Popillia; species Popillia japonica. The sequence continues at coordinate 23,896 of SMLS01072668.1, forward strand.
TTTGTATTCATGCATGATAATGCTCGTCCACACATTGCTAACATCGTAAGGCAAGAGCTGGTTGTCGCCAATATCAATGTTTGAGAGTGGCCAGCACGAAGCCCGGATCTTAACCCCATTGAGCATCTCTGGGACAATTTCAGGAGACAGATTTAGGCTCTGGAACACCCTTCCAGGACATTACAAGAACTGTCAATAAGACTAAGAAATTTGGACAGCAGTTCCTCAAGAAAAGATTGCTTCACTAATTTGAAGAATGCTAAAAAGAATGAAGAATGACCACCCCTGGCTCTTATGCAAATAGCCAGGGGTGGTCACACCTGTTGTTGATTTTTTTATGATTATGCATTTATTCATCAATGTGATGGTTCCTTACTTATTGTAAATTGTAAAAATTAGTTTACGAATTAGTGAAATAAATAATAAAAAAGTAGGTTAAATCTTCTTTTATTTAAATAGGAAGCAATAAAATTCCATGCTCAGAAGTACTTACCGTAATGTATTATATTTCATCTATTATTTCTTAACCCATTAACGCGGAGAAAAAATATTTTTATATAATTTTAATATGTTCATTAAATTTTAGTCATTTGACGTCAATTTAAGATTAATTTGTTATAAAAGATCAAAAATATATCGTAGTTTTTTCAAAAAATGATGGTCCCATATGGGCCCACTAGGCGTATGCCACGTCCAAAACTGGAAATGTTAGTGACACGACTTAGTTGATGTGAAAAGGTTTTGAAGCTGGCAATACAAAGGCCAAGGTTACACTTTTCACACTGTACGCCCTTTAGAGGTACAGCTCGGTAAAGTATGCCTTTTCCTTTTTGTATCTGATACAGGAATTATTCAGTCCAATCTGTCTCGTCTCATTGTATCCGATACTAAAATATTTTTCAAGTCTGAACATATTTCCAAAAACTTATTTTGGATGGCTGCTGATTATATCCGCTCAAAAGAAGAATTGCAGTGAATACTTTTAACGCAACCTGTGTTACATTTGGGTCGGGTTTGTCTATAAATAAGGCATATTTTCTTGTTTCAGAAACTATGATGTCTTCTCCAGAAGCTTAGGTGAGAAAAATAATTCGAATAAGTCGACACATGTCATAGTCGACTATTTAGTATAGGTACTCAGTCACTTACTGGAAAATCTTGTCTTACATACTCTAGATCTCCGTCGATGTTCTGGTGTAGAAATTGTTAGGTGATGTTATTTTGTGTCTATCTGTTCATTACTCCCCATACTTTTATTTCCATTTCCATCACAAATATATCCATATATCTCCTCCCACTGTTTGTGAGCTTGAAAATACAATTTCAGCACCAGAGTTAAACTGTTTTGAACTCAAGTGATTTACTGCGCCATCATCGCCTTCGTCCGCTGAGTCTTCGTCTGTCAAACAAGCCGACTCAGGTGGTTCAATATAAATTTCAGATACGTTATTCTCATCATAAGCTATGTCTACAGCCTCTTGCAGTGTAATTCCACCGAAACAAAGATAAACCATTTGACTCCATATATGCCTACTGGTCCCATATGGGTACACCTAAGTTCTAACTACGTTTCACAATGTAATATACCTTCTCTTAATACAACCTATATGAGTTAGTATTCTTCAGTATATTTACAGTATAACAATGTACAGTAGGTACTGTCACAGAAAAGGAAACTGAAAAAATACTTACACTAAGTCGAAATCCATGGTGACGATTCACTTTTATTATAACACACTTTTATAATTCGCCTAATTCATACAGTAGCTGACCAAAAACTTTGAAAATGTAACCACGTGTGTACTGATGTTGAGGCTACACAACTATGATAGCCACTAATTCTGGTAGTATGTATACAGGGGTTAAATTGCTCCAGAATAACATTATAACAGACAGGTCCATATGGTGCCTCTAGGCGTTAATGGGTTTTAATTTTGCGGTAAAGTGTATTATCTTACGGAAAAAAAGGTGTAAGTTATTCGTCTGAGTACAAAATTTTCAAATTATATACTATTACATATTAAGAAGTACAAATAAGTTTACATTGCCTAGTTGTGTTAGATTTTAATAAAAATGATAACGATTAAACACTTTTAATGCAGTGTAATGCAGAGCCGTTGTAGCTGGATTAATTTCAACTGCAGAATCAATACGTTAAGCTAATAATATAGAGTTCAACTTAATTGACGACATTCAAATAGTGGCATCTTTGGTATGTGTGATATCCTTCCCCAAGTTTAACGTCAATAAAAAAATATTGTTCAGTTCCTTTATAAAAGCATTCCGTTTTCATCTGATACGATTAGTCCAACGATACCCTGAGCATCGCTTATTTTTATAAAAAGTAATATGTAGATAGTACAGGGTCTGCTTTCCGATCATTAATTTTGTGATGCTTTTCTTACTGCGGATCTAATTTTTCTTCTTCCAGGATAATTCTATTTTCTTAGCAGGTATTATTACATTTGCTTTAATATATCTCATTTGCATCGATTTCTTGCTGCCTTTACATCTTTAATTTAATGTGGTCAATCACTTTAAACATCGTACTGCGGTTTCTTGGTAGGTATATTCTTTCAGGCAGCTTTCACCTGTAATTACGCTTTTTGCGTTTATTCGTTAAATCTCATTGTTATTATGAAATTTCATATTGAAACATCTTTCTACTTATAACAGCGATTTGCGCTAACGTACGCATTTATCTTCTAATGTGATTGTTTTCTTTTCAGTTAGAGTTATTCAAAAGTAAAATTACATAACCTAATAACAAAATATTTTATATCTTAAATTAATTTTAATTAATATTTTATATCCTATTTAAATATAATAATGTATTATATAAATATTTTATATGTTTATATTAATAATATGTAAGAATAAAATAAATTGAATATTTCCAAAAATATACACATTAACGTCAAACATTTGTTTCAATGATTCTTCACTTTTTCACAGGAAAATAAAAGTGACGGTGGGCCTTCTAAAGCGTTAAACGGCGTAACAGCGCGAATTCCTATATTTTATAACTGTCTAGTTCACCTCGACGTCGGTTTCAAGTATTAGCGTCAATATTCTATTAGTTTTATGTTACCCGATGCATAATCAATAAGTTTAAGACCGTTGGAGGGAGAAATGTACAGCGGGAGGCAATTGCCTGAGTTTAATTACAATCCGATTTAGACAGCGACAACTGCGACAGCGCGAGGGTAACTGCCAACTTCAAGTTCTATTACGCCAATAAGGAAATTAGAATTTACTTTGAAAGTTGCTAATTTTGTCTCAAATTCGTCGGCATCTTTAGGATTATTCGGAATTTTACATTTTACCGATCTTAAAATGTAAAATGCAACGTATTTTATAGAGTTAACTCAGGGACTACATTATTGAATACGTAAGTCATTCAGATCACTTTTCCAATTACTGAATTTTATTAGTTGGAGGAAAATATTTCAGGATTTGTCAGAGATAGATATAACAAAAACTTGAATTAATAAATAATATCGCAAATTAATCAGATATGCCGCGCCCAATTTTGTCAATATCTTAGCAATATCCATTGTTTTGATAATGCTCTGATTAGAATCAATTCAATTACTAATAAATTAAAATTTGGCGATTAAAAAGATCGTATCTGTTGCTTTCGCTTAGAAGTATTCTATCTTGTGAATGTTATGCTCAAGTACTTACCGTAAAACTAGCTCTTTACGATACCTTGTTCAAGTGATTACATATGTATGCATGTAAGTACATATTTAAACACACACATACATACGGATAAGTTACTTGTTTCTCTGTAAAAAAAATACTATTCGCGTTTGTCATGTCATTTTATGAATGTAAGATGCTATCATTAGATAGCAAAAGAGGGGTATTTATGTTTTTCACAATCAATGTTAATAATAATTACTATTATATTGTCTCATAACTAATTGTATTTTAGGTGTTACTGAAAGTACAGCTTTTGTACAGCTTAAATCTATTTTGAATTCTGAAAGTACTTTACAACATGTTTGTGTAAAATGAATCAATAGACATACATATATGGAGGTCGTTTCAGTTAAAATATCTAAGTTAGGATTAGGATATATTTATTAATGCTTGAGTAAAAGTGATTAAAGTAACTACATTGAGAAATTTCTTCTTATTTCTATTGTTACTTTGGTAGAATTTTGTTGTGGCTTTGTAGTCTTTTAAAATCAGTATATGTATCTGATAAGGTGACTCATATTAAATCAGAAAGATACATCACTTCTAAAATCTAAAAGATGTTATTGTTAACTTCAAGTGCCTGATTCCGGGTGAGATATTTGAAAATGACTGTCAGTCTCAGAGGACCTTTCTACTGCTAGACGCGAGCTGCAGAGTTTACCTTGGCACAATTGAACCTGACGGAATTCTATTTGTTTCTGTTACCGTGATTTTGCAGCATTCTAACAACACAAGCAAATGAATATTTTACATACACACTTTGGGACGAATCATACTATGGTTTTTTATCACGTGATCAAGGTAGTGCTGGCGCAAGATACCTGGAAAATCTCAGCGGAGTTGCATTTGTACTATCGGAAAGTATCGCCTTGTCTTATGGTATAGCAAAACTTTTATTGCGAAGAACGAGTACGAATTGAAAAACGAGTGAATGAGAGACTTGTATGAAGTTCAAATTGCGATCGAAAAGATCTTCTTCTAGAAAGCTGAGAATCGTAGCTTCAAATATTTTCGGTTACATTTAACGAAATAGTTATGTATCTGTGGCAGATTGTACAGACTGTATGCTAGCTATTACGCACAGCGTATCCAGATGGAATCGCTAATAGTACCAATGATATTTGAAATAGTGTTCAGGAGTTTAGGCAAAGTTGGATCTGAGACTCCGTGTGGACTATAAACCTTTCCAGACGTCTGTATTTTGCCGAAAATGTATTTTGGTAACATTATTGATAATCTTATTGTTTCTGACTGAGACCTTTAAATCGTCTTTTCTCGGGAGTATAAAAATGTTTGAGTTTTAGTCATAGTTAACGTGGAGAGCAAAGGTACATTTTACAACCGCATATATTTATGACCTTAATTTACATTTATTGAAGTGGTGCCACTAACAAGTCAATAAAATTAGAGTGTAATATAATAATTTTAATTCAGAGGACAATAATTTCCTTTAAAATTATCTATTATCACAGAAAACAATCGCGACCTACCAAGATCAGAAAGACTACGAATTCGTGATGTTACAGAGGTTCTCCATGAAAATCAGGCCATAGGCAGAGGTAACTCAATCATCAGCGCAAATGCGATTTCCAAGCGATCGTAAGTGCCATATATTTCGGTTTGGAAAATTTTGGCCAAAATTCAAAAAATGTATCCATAGAGATTGAAGGTTGTTGAATGATGGGAGGCTAATTTGGCTACTAGGTACGATTTTTTTTGCGAGTAATGTCTCAGATAGAAGTTTTACCCGAATAGTTTTACCGTATTTTATGGACAAATAAGGCACATTTTTCTCTGAATGGTGAAGTCAGTACTCGAGAACGTAGAATCTGGTATGCAGAAAACCAACAAGAAGTCGTTCAAGAAAGTCTTCATGACAAGAATATGTTATGCTTTATTATTGGTTCGTATTTCTACGACGACATTCGGAATGCTTTGTACAATTTGGAAGAGAGGTTGGTAATTTACAACAAAATGAAGGTCATATTGACCAATTGGCGTAACTGGTATTGGGCATATTAAATTCCATTTCTTAAGCAATTCAACGTCGTTTATTTTTTGTTATTAACTTAATTTGTTAAAAAGTTAGGATAATTTAAAATATATCCCTTATACTTTATGATAATCCCATATATGGTAATTTTTTTTGCATTTAGAATATTGACATTGCAAATATCCTGTAATTAGTGATACAATTGTAAATAGTTTATACTCAAGTTAAATTGAGCTTCTTTAAGGTTTATCAATTGCCTGCAAGATTTAGAAAACTGAATGACGGAAAAACGAAGAAAGCAGTAGACTCAATAAAATACATATAATAATATTTAAGCAATATTTTTAATGAGTTTATTTAGCGAAAATATAGCTTAAATAATTTAGTTATAATAATTATTTTTAATTGTAGAAAAATGTAAAAGTGTGGAAAATATACATTAAGAAACAATATAATATAATTTTAGAATACCGGAGTTTATACCGTTGTAATAAGTTTTAATCATATTTTACACAAGTAAGATATACATATTTGCTAGATCAAAATTATCGTGTTACCAAAGATGAAAATAACATTACTTTCGTTTTATATCAATTCATTTTGTTTAAATCTAATAATAAACGTTATTATATGATGATTATAATTTGAAGATGGTGATAGCATTATTTCACTAGATTATTGTTATATCGTGTACAAAAACCTTAAAGAACTTCTGATAAAATTATATGTTATGCCAAAAGTTTTACTGAAAATGTAAATTGTCCTTCCAAGTTGCGTAATTAACTTCTATAGTATAGAACTACAGGGAATTCTTGTTTGCAGCAATGTCTTTATCTTGCGTTTTCAAGGGCGTCACTAAGTTTTAGGGAAGTTACGAGAGCTTAACAATACCGACATCTTGATTGCAGCAAAGAGACGCTTAAAGTTTTGTAAATCATATTTATTATTATGTTTCATATTCTTTGATTATAAAACGGTTGAAGAAGACGAAAGTTTAAAATAAAGTTGTTTACACAAACCGCAAAACACTTTTTAATTCACGGAGGAAAATCGTGGACTGACTAAGCTATCATATTAAACTACTTACGCAGAGTAGAAAAATATTTCTATGGATTTAACATTGGTAGACATTTAAGTAGAGCAATTTCAAGCAGAATGAGCCTATTTGCTTGCCTACAAAATTTAGAAGCCTCTTTTATACAAATAAAGTATGTATTAAAATGATGAACCTTTCAAAAGTTGTAATTTGAAGTTAAAGCACCGATATAATTCGCAAACACTAAGTAACAAAATAAAAACAGATAAGATCGTAAGCAATGTTTTCACGCACCTGCAGTAACATGGTTACACACCTTCACTATATGATGCTGCTGTTAAACTGATCAACTACATAAGTGTATCAACATTTCATCTGAATCCATTCCTTTCACCGGACCAAGCCGCGAGCGCTTCGCTTTGTTATTATACACATTTCCACATTAGTAGATTGAAAGAGGAAGTACTTAAATGCATTAGCGCCCATACACGGGAAACGTTTCAGTTTAAAATATATATGTAAATACTCAGGTATAATTGTTTAATTAATACGTTCATATTAAGATGAAGTATCTATTAATTAAAATTTAGTTCAAACTATTCTTCTCTAAGATATCGGAGAATTAGATCAGAATGCAATTATAAAGTTATTAATTGAAGAGTGAAATTTTTTATATTTACCTTTACATACATAGACTGGTATTGAAGTACGGTTTGAAATATGCAGACAGTCATGGCCTCACTGATATACAATGACAGCACTAGTAATGACAAATGTATTTAAGAAATGTAAAACCATACCATGTACAACCAATAAACCTCAAACTTGCTGCTCAAAATATTAATTAAATTAAGTTATAATCAGCATATTTTGTAAATATTTTCTTTTATCAGTAGTGGTTGCAAATAGCCGATAAACTCAAATAATAAAATTGACATAACTATTTATGTATAGGTATCAAAGATTTATGTAAATGTTCATGTTCTGTACCGTTTTCGAGATGAAGGTCTTCAAAGTTCCAAAAAAATGGCA
>SMLS01072672.1:0-22835 GCA_004785975.1 Popillia japonica
TTTTGGACCTTAAAACATTATCATCCCAATTCTTGATTCAAGATCCCGTAAATTGCACTTTAAAATTTTGTAAGAAACTGCAGAACTTCTTCAGATCCAATTGGAGTCAAACTATAGCTTTTTTCGAGCGTTCTAGAGTTTAAGTTTAAGTTAAAAGTCTAAATCTATGTAGTAGCTTATATAAAAACATTTGTTGTTTCGATTTTTGAACAATTAAAACGTCAACTGCTTAACCCTTTCGGTCATAGTGTCGTCAATTGGCGATACCTTAATTTAGCTTCCAGCATAGGAACTGAATAGCTGCAAATACCATTTAGTCATGGTGTATTCAATTGAACACATTATTGACAATCCTTACAATTCTATGAGGTGACACTTGCTGCTGAACAACTGTAACAAAAAAATTAAATTTCTATTTTGGTGGACGACTAGTTACAGGGTGCTGCACACTACATTTTGTTTTTGGAGTGGACAGGTACCATTAGTGCTTACCCCAGGAGGTATAAGCTTATATTTGGACAATATTTTTGCAAAATTGGATGTCGTCAAATAAGTACTGTGTGACTATACGGATATTATTGTGCGGGACAACATAACCTCAAACATGAAGTGATAGTTCGTATATTTCTTTATTACTATAATATAGATAATCTCCAAAAATGTCGTCTAAATAACGATTGACATATGAGGAGAGACTGCACTTTGCCGAGCATGTATCGGAAGTTAAACATCTGAGCGAAAACGATGAAAATCCACCCTTCAATGAAAGCTCTGTACTTGAGTCTTTGCTTGCGATTGACGAAGATTTTGAAGAAGAAAATTAACAAATTCAGGAATCTGAAGAAGTTGTGGAAACTGAACAAATCAAGGTAGATGTACCTAGTGAAGAAGTGCCTCCTGAACCTCAGCCTGGCCCAAGCACCTGACTTTCAGCTTCAACGCGCAAAAAAGACGTAATGAAGGAGGTCATGACGTAAAATGAACTAACTCCCAAAAAAAAGATTGGTTGGAGGAAAGACCCATTTTCTGACTCCAAACATGAAGTGGTTCAAGAAAACACTTGAAGATCTAGTTGAGCTAGAAAGTCCAAAGTTTTTTCTTAATAGTTTAGCGACTAACTGTTTGAAGAAGTGGTTGAGTTCACTAAACACCTAGTTGTACAAAGCAATCACGAGTGTTTTATGATAAATGGGTCTTTATAAGATTATTATGTCTTAATAAGAATTATGCTCAAAATTGTTTTATGATTAAAGATAATTTTTGTAGTATTTCCTATTTTATTTTAATTGAATCAGACTTTAGTAATACCACGGTTTCAGATTTTGTCTCTGAACCAAAATATGTATGTAAATAGTGACTGAAAGGATTAAGTTGGACTAATACTTGTATGTGAAGATTTAATACTTATCGCTTGCTGATATTTCATGCCAATATTGGCACCTATTCCTTCAGTACACAATTTGGTTATTATGATTCGCACATCCTTTGATAAAGAATGCATACATTGTTGTTCATTTTTAACGATACGCAACATAGCGTTAATGTTTGTGATATAACGTTTGTATATTACTTTACATCAGTTTCCTGGTGCCCTCTCCAGCAGAATTTTACGCAATATTTGCGTAAGATTATATTTCGTTTTCATAGATTGTAGACCTAGTTTTGCTATTCAGACCGAAAAAATTCAGACAAAACAAAAAAATGTATATTTTTATACTAAAACATTTATTCTTATATAAACGAAACCAATTGATTTGTTGAGTCATACTGTTTATAAAAGTTCCCCGCAATTACAACCAAGTAAAGGTCAACCATTGAATCCTGTGCTATACATTGGGCTATGACCTTGAAAATAATACGCAAATACAGAAATGTATTGCATATTATGAGCTGCTAGGAGAATTCTTCATCTTGATCAATTCATAGAAGCAATAAATAACTAATTAAAAATCGTAACTAAAATTTTAACAATGTCCTTCCAACGAATTGTAATACAATATGTTGCTTTTACAGTTCACGTTTCTAATCTCGCGTTGCACAAGCTCCATATCTCTTACAAAGTTAGAATTGCCTCCGTACTAGTTGTTATTATTATTGCATGATATCTCTTGTAAATGCTTTCAACAATTGCGTTCGGGTCGTAAAAGCCGAACTAAGACAACATTGTCCGCACGTTTCGTAAGATACATAGCGTACATGCTCAATTAACATTTCAAGGCTCGAAATCTGTAATTTGCAATGCGCACCAGTATATACCCAGTACTAATTTGCGCACAATTCTAATATCGCAGACAATATACGACTAACTAGTATTCTTCTTTTTTGTCCAAGTCGTCTTAATGAGGTAATTAAAGTGGGCAGTCTTTATATATATATATGTACGACACTCGCGACGTATAAAAAATTACGACGTACAATAAGTATAAAACCCGAGATCAAAGTTTATTTTCGAATTGAATGATTAATTTTAGATGCGCCATGTGTGTGCTAATTAATTATTCGTGTGATAAGATATCTCGTAAATCAGATTTATAGCGTGCGGTTCAGTGTTGTTAAAAACTTTTAGTGTATGTAAGTACATACATATGTACAACATACATAATATAATAATGAAACTGTATGGAATACTACAGATTTTGATTTGACAGAATTAATATTGAGTCAAGTTGTTGGTTTAAGATAAATTTAATAAAAAGTTTATTCTTTGACCTTTGTTCTTCTCTAACGCTGGATGCAGATATCCCGCACTCCTTTATAGTTCCTTTTCTTCTGTAACATGGCTACTTTCACTACTATAAATCATATACAGTTGGTAGAAGTCTTCGGTTCTGTACATTGGACACCGTCATATCAGCCCCGTGTATCTGAGAGAATATGCCTTCGCGGATGATTTGGTAGTGTTTGGTAAAAATTAAAGGGACCTGCAAAGAAATCTAGAAATCTGGAAAGATTTACTGCAAGAAAACAACATGAAAATTAATGAGGAAAAAACAAAAATAATGGTGACGATAACGGCAGTTTGCAGGCAACCATTATGCTCAACGGGAAAAAACTAGAACAGGTCGACTCGTTTAAATACCTAGGAGTATACATTAACAACAAAGGATACCACGACATAGAAATAAACACGAGATTGGAAAACGCGTCTAGACCATACCACACCTTAAGAAAGTCTTTCAGAGGAAAAAGGGAAAGCTCGGAGAAGAAAAAGCTAACGCTACTTATATAGAACTGTATTTTTGCCAACCCTCATGTACGGATGTGAAATTTGGGTCCTGACAACAAATATGATGGCCAATCTATGGAGATGAAGTTTCTTCGCAAGATAGTTGGTGTTGCTAGAAGGGATCGGATAAGGAATACTGAGATAAGAAAACGTCTAAATGTGGAACCTCTACTAAAATTAATTGAAGATCGTTTGTCAACTTAAATGGTTTGGACACCTAACCAGATTAGATAACGAGCGACCCGTTAAACAAGTATGGGAAGCAAGGAGGCACGAGAAGAAACTCAAGGGACGACCAAGGAAAACGTGGGACGGTAGTGTGCAAAAAATTTTGACGGACAAAGGGTTCAGTTGGATGCAGGCAAGAGGTTTAGCGAAGAACAAAAAGAAGTGGAAAAGTTTTATTTATGGAAACTGAAAAATAGCAGAATGGACATAGACCCTACACCTTCGGGAAGAAGGGGATTTGGGTATATAATAATAATAATAATAATAATAATAATAATAATAATAATAGCAATCCCTCTTGCCGAAAACATCAAACGGAAGCAAGCGGAAAAGTTGGAGAAATACTTTGCTCTAGCGGAAGAAGTAAAATCTATGTGGCATCAACAACATGTCCGAATACTTCCGATCATAATAGGAGCAACAGGCGAAATTCCCACTAAACTTTTTGAAGCGCTGGGAAAAATTAATATCCGACCAAATATTTACAGGGACATGCAGAAGGCGGTAATTCTCAAGACCTGCAGTATTGTAAGGAAAGTACTCACTGAAACTAGTCACTCAACATAAAATGTGTGTTTCCTTTTTTTTTGTTTTCTTTATTATAAACGTTGTACATTACAAATATATGTTAATAAAATTACATCAGAATGAGCCGAAGCTGTTGGCAGTTTGCCCCAGCTCGGTGAATGTATCCAACCGTATTGGGTTGAGATAGTGCGCTGGGTCAGCATTTCAATAATAATAATAGATGTGTGGGTGACTTCCGACCATGGTGTACCTGTGATTATTCGAAAGTTCATACTACTCTGAATTGCTGCAACAATTCTTCTGGCACTACCAAATTTATCAATCATTTCATCAATGTGCTTCTGAAAAATCAGCTAGAAATCAGATAGTCACTGGTTAAGATAATGTCAAATGATGTGTGAAGCGTTTAACATTAACTTTCGTTTGGTAAAGAACTTCAGTAGAGACTCCTACAGTCAATGGTAAACGCAATGTAATTTGCCGTATCATCGGTGTAATGACACTAATCCAACTTCCGTATTATTCGAAAGATCGTGACAGTAGGTATATCTGAAACCGGTCAAGTCCAAGAATCGATTTTGTGGAGCTCAAGCAAGAATAGGCAATTACGTAGTAGAGAATTATCTTTGAGAGTACTACACACCTTTTAGTTTGATGTGGAAGTAGATTGTGTTAAAGTTTTGCTATATCGAAAGTAAAATTCTAGTGCAAGACTGTATTAAAGGTGGTAGTAATGTTTAAAAATACTTCGTTGAGAATTTTCCACGTCCCAATTGCATCTCAAAAACCTGCAGCGGACCTGGGCAGTTGGTGATCTTGGACAAATCCTTCCTACTCCCAAATTATGCGGACGCAGTCACTTTTCTAACGAAAACTTTATCCTCTACCATAGTCTGTCTGGTGATAATGACTGCCTCAACGGCCTCAACGTTGATAAGTTTTTAAGCAGTTTTTTCGGGAATAGCCTTCTTTGGAATCGTAACATCTCGTATTGCCTAAATATTTCTCAAAAATATTTTTTCATTATATTGGACATCTTGTATTTTTAAAGTATTTTTTTTCAATTTGACCTCTAAAAACAAGAAAATGCAAAAATGTATCAATTTAAGTGAAGAGAAAGTTCTCGCCTCTAGCGTGGTTGACCCGGCGAGTTACCGTGACCTGCTGACTACCATTACCTATTTTTTATTCCTGTTGAAGCTGGAAGACGAAATCTTGAATTTGTAGTTTCTTTTTCTTTATTTATTTATTCTTGTATTTTGCTTTACTTTTTTTGTTCGATACATTTACACTATTAAGACGCGGTCATAATCTGGAAACGCTTATAACAATTAGTCCAGTGACTTGGTAGATAGAATTGGCGAAATACTAGCGTTTAAGTGCCGCCATAAAGTATCGAAAATATTGCGGTAAATTCAAATTTGACTAACATCAAAAACATGAAAAATTAGAATTAGCTTTTTTGAAAGAGATCTTTCTCAAAAAAAAAAACAACTAGAACAAGGTAACTAACTTTATTTTTTACAGTAATCTGAAGCTTAATAAAAAATATTCTTTAATTTATAGCTTGCTTACGAAAGTTTATGTGCAAAATAAAAAAAGACGTACTATATCGTACATATTGAGTTTCCTAATTTCTTATAATCTATCGTCGTGATAGTTCAATGCTTGATTTTTGGGTGGTGAATAGCCTGATGTACGTACCTACATAGATATCCAATATTAACAATATTGGTTAAATGAGAATCTTACTTCATAATGTTCAAGCAATATATCCAAAAAAACATGTTTCAAACAGCCTAGCCACTTAAAGCGGGTTCTGAACACATTCATTGAACAGTCTTTGGTAATGAAAATAAAATTTTTATTTATTCAACTTTGTTTTGTCAAATTCAGCCATCGATCATCATTGGTTACAGGATTTGTTGGTTTGGACTTTACACATCAAAAATTTAGAGTGTTGTTAGGTGTGAGCTATTTGTGGTTACAATACATAGAGCTACATATGTCCACGTTTCAGTAAATGCAGCGAATTGTTTTTAAAAAATATACTGTGCGGGGTGAGTGATATAGTTTCATGATTCTTTGCGGTTTTATCCGAAAAAATGTCATACTAAAAATTTACATATTCTCCAACCAAATCTTTCATTTCATTGAGATAATTTTTCACTAGAGCCTCAGACTTCCTTCAGTGTCGCATTTAGCTTCTTTTTCGCTCTATTCGCAAGGGAAAAGATATACAAGGTTGCACAAAAGTAATGTCATAATTTGAATTGGCTGCCATTTTGTTATAAATGAAAAAAAGAGCTCTGTTTTCATAAAAAGTTTATTTGAAAGTATAAAGTTGATGACATTAATCAACGGTCAAATGGTGACCTCATGAGGTGATGTTGCTCGCAAACCATTCGGCTCCAAATTGGCGATTTCTTCTTCAATGTTAGCTTTCAAGACTTGCATGGTTTGTGGTTTGTTCTGGTAAACGCGAGATTTTCAAAAACCCTCGTCTGCCTGTAATGTTCACCATTTACGGTGACGATGGTACCATCGGCGCCAATCACTTTTTCACTACAAATACCGCACCAGGCAATCACTTTGAGGGGATGCAGTGACTCTTCTTGCATTTGATGTGGCTTCTCTATGCACCAGAAATGCAAATTTTGTTTGTTCACATAACCACTTAAGTGGGAATGGGCTTCGTCGTTCATTATAATTTTTGATACGAAAGCATCCTCTCCTTGTACCAAGCTCAATAGAGTATGGCAGTAAGTTAACCTTGCCCGACGGTCAGCAGGCAACCAGTCGGGAATATTTTCAAACCTTTCACCAAAATTCGTTGTAAAGAACGTCTGCTGATGCCCAATTGTGTCTATCGTCGTCTCATTGATATTTGTGGATCCTCTCTGACGTCGACGGCAACAGCAGCAATGTTCTCGTTCAAACTAGCTCTATGAGGGCGGCCACTTCTAGCGACATTTGTGTAGAAATTCACGCTGCGTTAGAACAACGTACTGAAAGTTTGTCAAAAAAGCAGTAACAATAATTCCACGTTCTTGAGGTGTGTATCACTCTATGGCTTGTTGACAACTAATTCGCTATATGTATATCTACATGAATCGTAAATGTCAAACCACAATGACATTTCGCGCTGTCTGAAAAATTGGCAGCCAATTCAAATTATGGCATTACTTTCGCGTCACCTTGTATAAGAAAATACTAACTGCTAGCGTTTCGAACAGACCAACAAGATAATTTACTTTCCAAACCAGCTCTGAACCAGTTTAGCTATTTGAAGCTGATTCTAAATACATTTTTTCTGATTCAGAGCATTAAGCAGCTTACCTTGTTGTAGACTTGTCATAACCTTTTTAGATATACATTATGTACTCTGGAAATAGGGCTTCTTACTCAATTTTTCTACTGTTTCTGTCGCTAATGACATTTAAGTTTTGTTTTTAATTTTGCAACTCATCAATTTTATGGTATTACTACAGTTGCTCTTTCAACGAATTCTTTTATTGAACAGATTTATTTAATCTTGTCAGCGACCAGAAAATTTCAAAATAAAGAAAGTAAAAGAAAACAAAACCGAATCGTTATGCTTCTAAAGATTTTCTCCTTTATCTGAACATTTAAATCTAACGACTGAAATAATTACAATATTATCTAACATGTATTTATTTAAAGTAATTCACGATAATTAAACGAAACCTATTAAGAGAAAATAACAGTAACGATGTTACGGCTTTTTGATTTCTAAAATCCGTGCAATTATTCAGAAAATCGCTCCAATTTATTAATTCAACACAGGAAATTAAAGACGGGAACTGGCGCTTTGCAAACACAGAAGCGATTAATTTATAGAAATACCCGTAATAACCGAATTACGCTTTCTATAAGCATAACTCGCATCTATAACGATCTCACTTGCCCGCTGCGTGTCAACGTTTCGCAAACATGCAGAAAAGTCCTTGCCGCCGATGCCTTTCTAGTCGGACGCATCGTCGCAGGGGGTTCTTTACATATTCTTTCACTTTCAAAGGCTAAAGTTCCGTATATCACCCGTGTCCGCGTTGACATTTAATGGGCCGTGCCTGGTGTGGCGCTAAAAACCAGGAGGCACTTCTCATAGACAAGATAGACGGTGGCATTTGGGTCGAACGTATAGAGCAGGTTATTTTTATTTCAGAATTAGGACAATGCAACGTCGGTGGATTTGTGTGAAAATAAATCGTAATCAAAACAAGTTTAATGGCAGATCGCTTGTTGGCATATTGTTGAGAATTTCAAAAGGAAGATCCTCTTGAGACTACTCTTCTTCAAGGAAATGTACAAAAATAAGTTCGTGCGTCATAGTAATAAGAAAGAAATTTTATAATATAAATTAAGCGAAAGTGGGCAATTATCATGCATTTTAAACCTTGAATTAACTTAAGTAAATGCATGTTGTGCATTTACAAGGTTTGGTTGTCCATCTACATAAATATTGAGCTTGCAATTATTACAACTAATCTGAATTCTGAAGGATTCTATTTTAAGATCAATTATTTTTTACATGAGTGTTTGCGTTTCTTACTATGAACAAGTCAGTTTTACATCATTTTTACTGTTTCAATTAATGAAGAATAAATGTTACGACTAACAAATTCGAAGATTTAGTATGAAAAAATATTACTTCAAGATGGTGTGTCCAGAAAATACTGCATAACATTGGGGAAGGATTGGCTGGACATAGGCCTCAGCCTCCTAAAGTTGAGGAAATCTAGGACATACCCTGAGACGATTTGCCAAAGATGTTCAGTTTTGTGAAAAGATTTACCACAAAGCTTAGTACCAGAAGCGAATGGGACAAAGACACCGGCACCATTTTGAAACTTGATACTAACGCCATCAAATGGTACACTGATGGCTCCAAAATGGCAGAGGGAACTGGAATAGGGATATATGAGTCTAGAAACAAATCTTGCCAAAACTTGCGGATGTACCAAGTATTTTCCAAGCGAAAAGCAAGACATTATCTTAATCTCTGAGAGTCAGCTGCCATCAGGGCGCTGAAGTTCAATATTATCAGCTCCGGGACATACCAGAGTGAAAGGAAACGAAATAACAGATAATATCGCTAAAAAGGGGACCAGAACACCATTTGTGGAGCCTGAACCTTCTTGCGGGATAGGTAGGAATGTAATACTGGAGAAGCTCAAAATGAAGTGAAGTAGAGCAGAGAAAATCCAAGTACCTACTGGGAGAATCTCCACGGTATGAGGCAAGCTATGACTCTTAGATAACACACAACCAAAGGAAATCCTCAGAATGCATTAAGTTCAGCAAAACTAATATTCGTATATTGACAGGGATCTTCTCAGGCTAAATTGAACGAACACTAAGCAAGCTTGAAATAACAAAGAATGCCGAATGCAGATTTTGTTGGGAAAAAGACGAATCATCCATTCATCTTCTCTCAAACTGCTCTACACTGTCCAACTCAAAGGCCGTGCATCTAGGAGCACACGAAATTGAAGAGGGAGAACTACCTAATGTGTGGCCTTCCGACATTCTGCACTTTCTAAAAGGAATCGGAATAATCGGGCAGCTGTAAATACAGCGAGAATGGTGGGCATAATAGATCTTTCAGGTCGCAGTGTATCGCCACCTCAAGACCACTCATACATGCATACAAGTTTTAAGAAAATTCAAAAAAACTATCTCTCTCTCTTTCTTGTATTTTGATCATAGAGGTCGTTACCTGCACCAACATGTTGAAGGTATTGTTCTAGGATCTGGCTTAGACATTGGTTGTAAAGTCGTGACATCCATATGAGCACTCATTCTTATTAGGATTTGAGCCTGTTTCTAACATTACTAAAACTATTGCCATTCATTGTCTGACTTTTATAATCTTTGTCAAACCACTACTACTGAAATTTATAAAGACCAAGTGGTAGTCTGGCTTCTTTGTACCTGCAGGTGAAGAGGAAAGCAATGATGGCCGCCACCAAAGAAGGTCCTCAAAACAGGAGTCTTAGTGAGCCCATTTTGAAATTCTACAAGAATTAGGACAATTGGCTGTCTACTCACTTTCAAAGACCTGATACAAAGAAACACAGTTACTCTGATGTGGATGACAGACTACTGAGGGTGTGAGGGCAACGAGACTGGCGATGGCAAAAAGGAATGTGCAGTCACGATTCATTGGACCAGGGCTGCATTCATTTGCCATGGTCTCGACAGTTAACACCTTAAGCAGATGACCAACTATATATGGGGAACACGTTGAAACAGAGGAGTGTATTATATTCGATTGCATGGCGATAGTCCACCATAGGCAACACTACTTGGCACAGGTACACTTAAAACCGGTCGATGTCAACCAAGAAGATCCTAAACGTTGTCAATAGTTTGTAGATCACCTAACACACAAAAAACTGTCGAAAGAAGATATGGTAAGATAAGGGTAAGAAGATAGGTGTTTCATGCTTTTGTCCTGCCTGTTCTGTATGTTAATGCCTTGGCTAATATAGTTCAATGATACTGTATGTAGATGAGACTTCGACAGCTATAAGTGCACATAGTGCAAGCAAAAATGACATTGTGTTATCAATATCCTAACCTTAACGACATTCCGTTTGGATCCACTAAGTACAGTGTATAGATCTACATAGTTTAGGTTTTCATAGTTTTAATACGCGTGGCATTAAAATGGTTCTAGTAAAGTTTCACCTTGAAGAAGATTTTGCTAATGATAGTTGAGGTCATCTGATATTGAAGGCAAAATGCCTTAGAGCCCTTCATCATAGTTTTGCAGAAAGAGAAGTGATGTACAACCTCAGAGACTTAAGGATTTTTTCAATGAAGTATCATATTTTTATAATGCAATCAATCTAAATATTTGTTTGCTCGGCATTGCTTAAAATCTTACAGTAAAATTACGGTTTAGTCAGAAGTATGTATAAGCTGCTATGCTTACTATTTCTTGCCTAAATTATTGCTTTCCGAGCATACTTTTCAATGGAAATATATTACCTACTCGGGAAAACTGTAAAAACTTTCTCAAGGTGATGGTCCCTATTCAAGTTTCCCCCTTTAAAAAATTCAAAACCGCGAACGCGTATAGAAGTGGCAATAGCATTTTACGCAACGAAGGACTTTCCCGTTTAATGTAAGAGGATGGTATTGATTTTCACGGGGTTAAAAGTACAGACGAGTAGACGATATGCAATAAGACCATCGCCTGTCTGCATAGTCTGATGAAAAACATCACCATATTGTTGAAAGGTCTACGCCTTATTAAACATATTCCCGTATATCTTATTTGTGTGATGGAATTGTAGATGATACGTCCAGGTCTCAGACTTCGGTAGCCCGGACGCTAGTCATCGAGTCGCCCGCCGTAGGTGCTTCGTTTCATGGAAGGGATATCAAGTTTGTACCAGATCAGCTGTCGAAACACCTACCACCCAGCTGATCGTAATAACAAACTTGTGGCTTGTAGTAGTCGAGCACAGACTATCGCGCGAGTCGTTTCGCTTTGTAACAAATATATTTCAAATTCACTTTCAACGAAGGATACATATATATATCCAGTGTCGTATCAAGTGGTTACCCCTCTATAATTAAAGTGACAGTCGAAACTATAGTGGTCGCCAGGTGAAATCCGTGTAATGAGGTTTTTCCTCCTTTTTTAACCTATTCGGACGATTAATAACGAGGAAGAAGAATAGAAATACCCTTATGTAAGTGTATGTGGTTATTTTATTATTGACGTTTGGTGTTTCGTATAGTGTTCTTTGTGCTTTTGCACAGGTAATAAGCGTTCGGGCGATTTCGCAGTCGTTTCGGACGTTTACGTTTTGTTATGTAAACAAATGCGTTAGAAATGAAAACAATAATCCAGTGTAGGATTTCCATCTTTTTTAGTTTTGTAGCGCATGTTAGATCGATTACCTCTATTCTATACTGATCACATTCGTCTATGTTGCATTGTACTTTTTTTGCTTTCACATTTTGAAGGGTATAAGTTGACTTTTACTATGCTTTGTTGCTTGAGTTTATGCGTCAGCGCACTTATAGAAATTACGCGTATACATATGTACACTGTCCACCTGCATGAAAAATCGAATAAAGATAAATACTGTTATCTTCTATACACGCTTGTGATATTAACGGAATAAGGTTTATTGCGTTTCCAATTTGATAAAATGTTTGATCTGATTTCCACATTTATGAACAAAGGAATTTCGTCATTTTTATCTTTTATTTGTATCTAGCACTTGAAAAATGCATTAAACTTTTTAATTATTTCGATGGCATGCTGCTAAAGTTGCTATTGTCACTGGAAAATTGCAAAATTATGCAAGATTATGCAAAATCAACATTTATCCTTTTTTGTATATAGAGACTGTGTTTACATTTAGTAAATATGAAAACGTATCAAAACAGTTCAGACTGATTTTATGCAATCAATTTCCGAAGCGAGAAAATCGACGAGGATGACATTAAGCATGGTAATTGAGACGAAAATTAAAAGTAAATGATCATTGTGTAAGTTTTATAACTTTAGGCCCATCTGACTTCAATTTATTTTCAATTTTTTCTCTATTCCGTCTCTGTATCTTTGCAATATTTAGGAATACGAACATATAGAAGTTCTAGCTTGAATTTTATTAAAACTTGGCTAAAATGTGGAGGTTACAGACTTAATTTTTGCAAATCCTCAAAAATTTTTGCGTTCTCTGATGGATAACCTTCATACATCTGCAACCATGAAGTAGGTACTTTGCACCTAGAGTTTGCTTCCTATTGCTTTGAAACTCCATGCAATATACAGGAATATTTCTTCATCTGGCGTCAGATACAATAAATTCCCATGTCACAAGTATAATTAAATATTTAAAAAAATTCAACTATATACGGAAAACAGATAAGTAGCTTAAAGGGGATTTTGATGAGTTTCAAGTATATTATAGGGGGACCCCCTTTGATTGCCTAGATATGAGCCTCTATCCTAACGCGGCCTAGTTTCTATGAAAAATCAACATTGTTTTGTGCGTTTTTTATATTGTACCGTTACTGTTAGTTTCCGTACAAGTAAGCGTGCGTAGCGCAATGGAATGGATGTACGCCTACGAACCTGATGGTTAGCGTTCGATTCTTGCTGGTCGATTTTTATTTGATTTTATAGACAAAATCAAACTAAGATACTTTTAACATTAACCTTTAACAAGCTTAGGATAGATCTTTGATTGGTTGCTCCTCTGTGGAGGAACTTCCATCATTCTTGACGGCTGACATTCTAAAATTCCCAACACATTTGAAAATTTCAGCCATTACTTTCTAATAATAATGTTGTTCACGAAAATAGGTAATAAACACATTTATTTATTTCTAGATTTAAACGATAAATTAGATCAAAATTCCTGTCAAAAGGGCGACATGTTCTTTAAAATGATTAATAGTAACAGCGCTTATCCTTTAATTCAAGTTGGAAATCTCTTATTTGAAGATAGGAGGATCTCTTAGGAACTAAAGTTTTCTTTATTCACGATAAAAATCATGTTTCAATGTATTCGTTAAAGAGGCTCTAATTTATTTGAAATCTGTTATGGAAAGAATAATACAATCAAAATGTGCAGAAAATTGCCTACGAATACTGTGTCTGTAGATAGTAACAAATGTTTATATTTACAGTTTAAAGGAAGTTATACCGAAGTATTAGAAAATTTTGAAAAACTACTTTAGACAAAAAAAATACAATTTACGATTCTAAAAAAACAAAAATTTGTTATGCCAAAAAATGCTTCTAAAAATGAAAAATCTGAAACTAAAAACTTATTAAATGTAGAAACCGTTAAGCAAGTGTCAAGTGTATAGAAATCTTTAAAGGTGGGTAAATGGAAAAATAAAGAAAACTCAGCGCAACAAAAACGTCAATTCCATACCAGAATTAAAGAAATTTACAAGAGAATGTTGAAATAAGATTGAGATATCAGAAATCTTTAAAAAAAAAATGAGGCAATTGGAAAATCTCCATTTTTTTGTGGTCATGTTATTACTTATATTACTTATATCTTATTTTGACTGCTTCATAAGAGCAGCACAATTTAGATTAGTTGCTTATTCGATTTTTCCGAAAGATTCAACCTAGAAGCTTTGAGCTTTAAGACTTGTTAATCGTACAGTCAAATAGTGCAATAATTAATTTTTATATTCTTTAATATCCTGTTGTTTACAAGGTTATACATACTAAATAAATTACCAACATAAAATAATACACCACCAGTATGGTACGACAGCAAAATAGTATTTCCCTAATAAATATATGTAGAATAATTTTAAAATAATAACCCCTTTGCGCATTCTATGTAATTTTATGCTTCATAGTAATAGAATGAACTTGGTCACGCATATTAATAAATCTACATTCGTTTGGAATTCCTGTTGAATCAATATTCTCAGATCGTCTAATGGTACAAAGAACCTTGTCATATGAACTTGTAAGAAATCGTTTGTAGCTTATATTTAACGTAATTTATACATTTCAAGAAGAAAAATATGATCCTTCAATAAAAATTTAGGCTAACAGTTCACGTTCATTGAGTTATGCACTCAACTTGAATCTATGAATCTGTACATACCAGAAATACACAATGAGTAATATATTGCAGGATAATTTCGTTGGTAAATACGTAATACTGATGACATAAACATTCGTTGGGATACTTTCATAATTCTTGGCAACAAACTGCTCTTGGAGGATTTAAACATCCTTGGGATGCTAAATTTATGAAAGCACTGATGTATGAATACACAGATACAAATTTGGCAAGTGACATTTTCTCGATAAGATTTTTTTTGAGCATTGAAATGGTTAAGCTGCTTATTGCAATTTGCATGGATTGGTGTGACAATAAATGATTAAGTTTATCTCGATAAATGTAAATTTAAGTGAGTAATCATCATTACTTTATTAATTAGGTTAAAATACTCAGTTGTCTCATCTTCGAAATTTATTATAGCTATGCATACAACGCGATTATGTGGTTTATAATAAAGGAGGTCGTTAACAGGTGACGAAGCGATAGCTGAGTCACCTTATCAATATCCGAGTGGTTTAAAACCCTAACATTGGAGTTATATTTGAAGCTTGATTGTATTATCAGCAATAGAGGTGTAAAGATTATTACATTATTAATCGTGACTCAAAATTCTAATCAATTTTTCATTTTGAATTGAAGAAAGCCTTTGCAAAATTTTAGGTCTTTGTACTAACATTCATTTCATCAATATTCCGCTATTGAGAAGTTAATAGGCATAGTCAATATTATTATTTTTCTTGGAATCATGTTTTTTTGTTTCAAAACGTCGTTCGTATCTTCATTGTTATTATTTCTTTATAGTTGTCAAAAATATAATATGATATACATAGATAAATATATAATATGACAAGTGTCAACTGATAGTAACAGCTCACTATGACAGGATTTGGGAGGTTGCAATGCATCCAGAAATTCCTGTTATGGTGCGTTCAAGATTGGAAGATGTCTAAGTCATCAATAAGACCAAAAAAGTGTCGCAATATCGTTTTGTTGAGATTTTAGGTCAGTTTAGGTTAGAAATCATTCTTCTCAAATTGTCATGTTTTGCGAATACACGAAAATAAACAAACACGATAAATGACGGCTATGTCAACACTGTTCTTCCCATCAACATTATACTTGCATGGGTATTTTACTGTCCTTTGTGTTGATTATTCTAAAAATTCCGTTACCTACACTTCTTAGCCCTCCAGCAACCTGGTGCATTTGTAATTATATACGAACAATTCTTGGCTTGGTTGACTTCTACGTTCTATAGTTAGCTGCACTATATACTAGGGCTGGGCGATACCGGCATTTTCGGCATCGGGTATCGATACCGATTGAGGTATCGATACTTACCGATGTATCGGTCCCGTTCGCGGTATCGATACTTTAGAATCGATACTTAGGTATCGATACTTAGGTATCGTAGGTATCGATATCAACGTTATCCAAGGTATCGGAGAATCGATACCCGGAATGGTATCGAGTACTGGACGATAAATCGATACTTCCTCCAGCCCTAGTGGGCACACCCGTTATTGCAAACACCAACTGGGAGTCCTACACTATTATGTGCTATAAACCTAAGTACATGATGTCCATAAAGGATTTCCACCGACAAAAAAAAATGGGAATTATTGTTATAAAATACACCCAAATCTATACTCTAATATACAGTTATTAAAATTTGAGGTACTCATATTGAAATCTCAGCGAAATTCCTATACAATTTGGTAAATAATTTGTTACAAGTTCCACAAACTTCAAAGAAGTACATATATTATAGTTAGCTAGTTTTCTTGCCTTAACTGGTCAATGTTAGTTTATATAAATCTTTAAGAAAATGTACTATTGTTCAGCTATTGCATATAATGTATATTTGCTACATAATTATTTATCCAGGTATCGTAGGTATCGATACTTAGGTATCGATACCAATGTTATCCAAGGTATTGGAGGATCGATACCCAGAATGGTATCGAGTACTGGACGATGTATCGATACTTCGCCCAGCCCTACCATATACATAATTTCAGTCATTTAGTTATTTTCATTTTCTCTCTTTGTTGGGCAGAATTTGTCAGAATAATTTATATACAAGCCTGTACCACTAAGCAATTTTGCAGCGATGCAAAATGATACTTAAAATGCGACGGCAGATCTACTTTACTTGAGTCATAAGAACTTTGACGTTTGCAGGATGTTTCTTTGGTATGCAACCATTGGTCTGTGTACGTGGATTTCGAAGTGACTGAAGTATGGTCTTGTTGGCCAGGGAGCGACAGACGGAAATACTGGACAATTTGTATTGTTGTATTCGTAGAAGGCTTTCCGGTATAAAGAAATGATTTCCTACTTGGAACCTCTGCTAAAAAAATATTCATATGTGGCAAACTTTTTGGGTCAGCCTGTATATGCGAATCATTCATAAAATTGCGATTTTGTTCCTCCGTAGTGTGTGATGCTTGTTGAGAAATCTCGGCCGAACACTTGATATGATATGGTACATAGGTAATAAAGACATAGCAGTCGATGGAAAACGTTTTTGCTTTGTTGGTTCTTGGGTATTGAAATATTGAAATATTTACCTTTTAATAAGTAATTGTTATCGTAGACTGGACTTAATTAACAAACAATTTTGATGGCTTCGTAGTTTAAGCCAGAAAAGTCCTAATTAAAATCAGATAGTCTTTCGTAACTGCAACCTTCTTACGCAACTCGCACTTGATGTTTGCCTATACCGGTCGTTTTGAGTCATAGGATATTTTAAAGCGGTGAGGAGGTGAAGGGAGCTACGTCTCCACCAATACACCGTTCATAGACGCATACGCGTCCCCACTTAGCTAATTTTCATCCTATTTCTCAAAACGACCGGTATTTCGGTAGGGCGGAGTTCCAGACAAATTGGCAGATTCATGTGTTTTGTAACGAAACTGATGTTTTCTTGGTTGGATAAATTTAAAGTGTCGTGAGCATAGTGAGCGGATGCTAGGTTGTGCCAGAATATTGGGGATTCTGTGTGCTTGCGATAGAGTGACACAAAGCAAGGGGGAATTTTTCTATTGCCACAATTCTATCCTTATCTGAAACAACTTCCATTGTGTAGAATTGAGCCTCCGGCAAAGTGCGCATGTCTTTTTTTAACATATGTTTTGTCGCCCATCAAAATGCATCTTTCGCAATTGTTGACCAAAAATTTGTTCAATAAATAGCGCTTCTTTTCGGCATTTTTTGCTTCCTACAGATTAGACTGGCATTTTGGATATTTCCGATTGATTCAAGTAATTTCTTTGCCAAATCTCGCGTTGATGTAGATCGAGTTTGGGTTGGCTTTTTTTCGCCGTTTTCCTGACAGATCTTCCAAAGTATTGTGTTGTGCAAATTTTCTAATTATTTTTCTAGTGCCATATTGCTTGACATACCAACGCTTACGGTGATAAAAATTATGCTTACGTTTACCTTGCAGAGGCATTTCCGCATGGCTACTTTGTTTCGTGAACAGTCCTTATAATAATCGCATAACTCCAAAAGAGTTGACACAATTGTTAGAAAGTTTTGCCAATGAGAGAAATAGTTATATTAGTATAGGATATGTATCCATAATATAGTCCATATTTGCTTAAACAACGCATTTATTAGACTGAATGTAAAATCTAATTTCGATTAGCGAGACTGAAATAGGTACAAGTTTACATAATCTAATATGTTGAAGCTGCAAGTTAAATTAACTTGGTGATGAATGAAATAAAGTGCAAACAGTTTATTACAGCTTGCAAAATGCAATTTCATAGATCTTCAGGAAGTCGAACAGAACATGGTGAGTGAATCGATGATATTATATAAATACATATTTTGGATGAACGTTCTAAAATTTTTTATCTTTATGTTGTTAAATTTAGAGTTTATATATTGATACAGATTGTAATAATAATAACAATTAATCTGTAGGTACTTCATTAAATTCTGAACGTTAACGTATGTAACAATGTACTAATTGCAACAATAAATATTTCGGCTATACTTTTTCATTAAATGTCCTGATTTAAAGCAGTTATATAACACAATACCTCTTTTGTGCTTTGCGATTTCAATTCAAACAGAGGCGTAGTAGGCCATGGACAATTAGCGAAAAAACGGTGTAAATTCGAATACCGGCAGCATACAGTTTATGAAAAATTCTAACAGAGGTATTGCGAGGTCGCACTTTCACTTCTATTTTGACTGGATTAATTTCACCTAATCCTACGTAAAATTCACGTAGGTTTTAATACCTGTTTGCGAAATTATATCGAATAATGAAAATTATAAATTGGAACGGTTTGTTGGTAACCCCAGTTAACAATCAGAAGATCTACTCGTTGAAATTAAGCTTTATATGAATTTATTGAATTAGTTTATATTTTATTCAAATTGCGGCTATTCGCTGACATAATGTCAGAACGACTTCTTTATTCCAATTTATATACAAATCAAGCATAACTTATCTGTAATGATTTAACTCAAAGGAAGGCTAGAGGAAGTTATTAAAATTTCGTAATTGTGCGATTTGTTCTAAACGATTATCCTATTTTGTGCGGTAATTTGGTGTTCTCGATTTGTTCTGTCTTCCTATTTCGAATAAGGCAACGTACAACTCAATATGTACTTTATCAGAACAATGCATTTTATGTGATGCCGAAGGATATTGTCCTGAGTGACGCAAATTCGATTCGTTTGATATGAAAAAGTTCTTTATTGTTTACTATTTGAAACGATTCATGTGACATTGTGTTAGACAAGTTTTTTTTTATGACTCATGCATTTCTACGAGGGCAGCTAGTAAAATGTCTGCCTTGTCTGCCTGGAGTATTTTATTTCCATCATGTATTAATGATGATAATTTGCGATGATTTGAGTATAATTCCAATTATCATCGTTACTTCCTCAAAAATATTTGTACAGCTGCAAATATATTTGGCTATCTACCTAGTGTAAATATGCAGGTTTGTAACTATTATGTATTTTTACATACATACTTGGAAAATATATCGTTTTTAAATGAACGAGAGCAAGTATTTTTAAGATTCGTATTAAACCAAACAATCCTTCTAAAATGAGGTTAATAGGTCTACATAAACGCAATATCGTTTAGGCTGTTACACAAATCACTTCGCTTCTACTTAAAAAAAAAACTACATTAAATATATTTTCGCATTTAACTGGGGACGTTCGATACTGGCATATTTTTTTATTAACTCTATAGAAATACGAATTACATTATGATTTTGGTTGTGGCTAAGTATAACGTTTGCTTCGACATAAATAGCCAGTTTGTCTAAAAATTTTAGGAAATAATTTATTCCATCACATCTTAAACTACATACAGGTTGACCAGGTCCACTTCTAGGCATAGGAAAATATAATTGTATGCAATGGTGCAATATTATATCTGCATTAGAATAACGGAGATGGTGATAGTAGATATATAAGTCCACCTTGTTGCCAAAGCTAATATACGGCCGGCCTTATCCATGGGAACGGGATTGTTTGGAACGCATGATACAGTTGTCAATTTGACATTAAGTAATAGAAATTGAAATTTATGCATATTTATTTAAAATGTCTGTTTACACAAGCGAAGAGCGAAGAAATATTGATGTATCATTAAATGGTATTATTCATCTTCAAGTGCAGAAGCAGTTGTTGGACGTTTTGCTTTTTCTGATAATGGTCGACCAGTTCCAAGCCTTCAAACAATTTTCAACATTATTCATCGTTTTGAAGCGCCTGAAAGTATTACTGGTTGCTCTAAGTGCAACAACAGCGATCGGCAACCGAAAAAAGGATGATAGGGAGGTGCAAGTATGTGCGTTTGTAGAAGCAAGTAAACCTCGTTCAAGTTGCAAAATATCCGAAAACGTTCCGAAAAGTACAGTGAGGAATATTTTAAAATGACATAAATACAAATGCTTTAAGATTTCAAAAACTCAGGAAATTTTGCCACGTGAGGCTATGAAGAAAAAATGTGACAAGATTAAAATTTTATCAGAAACATGATATTCACCAACGAATGTAGTTCTTTATTTCATGGGCGCCACTATCCATCCGTGGTCAGATATTGGTCACGAGAAAGTAAAAATAGTGTAGTTGCAAAAACGGAATATCCACAGAAGTTGAACGTCTGGGCTGGAATTCTGGACGATCATAGTATAGGACCATTTTTCATAACTCAAATTCTAAATTCTCAGACGTGCTTGTAATTACTGCAGACTGACATTTTACCTGCTATACGAAATGTGACGGATAATTTTGAGGACACTTGGTTTCAAGATGGATGTCCCGTCCATACTGCCAGACAAATGGAGCAATATTTTTTTTTCATTTTTCTCAACCAGTAATCTGCAGTCGGAGCAATATACGGCGGCCACCTAGATCGCCGGACTTATCGCTCAACGACTTTTTCCTTTGGGGATATTTAAAACAAAATATTTACGGACATGATCACGAAAGACGTCAACCATTACCAGAATGTTACCAGAGTTACGCGGATTATAGAAATTTACCACAATATTCTGCCCCAAATCCTAAGGAATATTCGCGAAACCTTTTATTACAGACTAGGTTTTTGTGAAAAGAAAGGTGGAGATATTTTTGAGCCCTTCATTAAGTAATTAAAATGATGACGAGTCGTTATGTTAATCATGAAATGTTATATTTTGTTAATATAGTTATTGATTACAAAACGGTCTTCTCTTGGCTTTTATTTTACTAAATATTAATACAGTTCACAAAAATTATGGCAGTTAATATGAGAATTGGCTTTTTTGGACGAACAATACCATTTATAAAGGGACATCTAAAATAAAAATAAGTGTCAAGTTGACAACTAAATTATTAATTCTAACCAAAGAGGTTTCTTCCATTGCGTCCCATCAACGGCAGTTTCGGCAATGTCGGACTCGTATCCGAGTACCACCATCTCTGTCGTTCTAATCTAGACATATATCACACCATTGCATACAATGATATTCTCCAATGCCTAGAAGTGGACCTGGTCAACCTATATATGCTACCTATAGAAAACAAAATACTCCAAAAATAACTGCTTTTACTATCGGAGATATAGGGATTTTTTCTATGCAAAGATGTCTGTCCTGTACAAATTATGTCATCTTGACATATAAAAAAATTGACAAAAACCTTTATTAATATCAAATTATAAAATCTGAATTCCCAATAGGTAGTCAAGCTTAAATTTCAAAGTAAAACTTTTCAGATCAATTTCAGTTTCTAAATGACGACGATGAAGACGTAGGGGTCTATTCAATAAGATCTTTTCTACCAATGCATCTACCAAAGAAACACTTCGTTTAAGCATTCTCTAATTTCTAAGGAGTCTTCAAAAATGTCTTTTTTTATAATGGGCTTAGAGATAATTTATTCTCTTACAGACTAAATTTTTATTTATGACATAAGGGTTAATAATAAGGGATAATAAGGGCATCACTTATATCGAACCATGGACTACCTTCTAGGATCGTTCTGTACGGACTTCTTCTGTTCGGTCCAGATTTTCTGGAGGGCTCATTAAAAAATAAAATGTTCTGAAAAAACTGAATAGTATTTTCCATTCTCAACATAATTTTACAGAATCATCTTTATTCAGTTTTTGTAGAAAATGTATTTTAAAATTAAAATGTCTAAACTTTTCTCTTTTTTTTTGAATTTCCCGAAGGGATTTTGAGCATATATCATTATTTAAAGCTAAGGGTTCGGGTGAAAATTTTGGATCAGTTGTGAGTGTTAGTGTGGTGCTGGAGAACATTTCCTAAAAGATTAAAAAAAAATGCATCATTTAATTCAACAGATCAGTTGTGAACATGTTTAAGCACAACAGTTTCTGTGGTTATTGTTATAGTCTGTTTACGATAACAGACGAGGTACATATGTCATAACTAGTAATTTCAGAAATGATTACCTATCCAGAAATAACTGTTCCTACTAACGTCGATATAGGATATTTTTCTATGCAAAAGTGTCTGTCCTGTACGATGTTGTCATCTCGAATTTTTGCTGCTGTCAGTCATCTGTCAATTGTGCACTGTGTCTGTTTAATACATAATCTATTGGAGAAAAGATTTGGTAATAATGCGTACCGCTATTATGACTTGTATTGATGACGTGCCTCGTTTGTTATCGTAAACAGACTCTAGTTTGCATCTTTAGTTGGTACAAGCTTAAAAAATTCTGAATATATCTAATCAATCTGAATATGTATATTTTATTGTTAGTATAAAAAA
>ML219281.1:0-11044 GCA_004785975.1 Popillia japonica
TTTTTTTTTGTGACCAGTTATATTACATTTATCCGATGTTTCCCGACCAACTTAGACTCAAAGTTGTGAGTAGCTAGAACTGGCTTAGCTGTCGGCACATATGTACATATATAGATGCTTGAACCGTTCAGGCTCTTGTATAGGTTAGCGTATATCTCTACATAAAAAATTGTTGAAGATGTTCCTAGGGTTTTAAAGCAGTTGGTTGGAGCCCCATTTCTGGCAGCTAGGAATACCACCCTGAATGGCCGCTTCTGATGGAAGTCATCTTGTCACTTAGAATCCTTAGGTGTTCGGTTAAGTCAGCCTTGTTGAATCGATGCACCTGCAATTATGTATTATGCAAATGCACAAATGCATATGCCCCAAGTTATTAACTGCCACTGTATTTTGTTTTTCGTAAAAAGCATTAACAAGCAAATAGTAACAGATACTTTTTCTGTCTTGTGTTGGCAACGATAATCATTGTTGAGAAAACTGGCAGGCCTGACCCCAAAAGCACTATTGTTTATTATATTGTTTCTTACAAATATGATTGATTTTTTGCATTTTAACTGCAATGTATCTAATAATGAGTTAATGAAATTTGCCACTTGAACTGACTTACAGTATGAGGCCAGTATACGTCACATTTTCAAAAAGTTATAATTATTATAGCCACGTATATTGTTTAATTAATATAATAAGTAACTAACTATAATACAGCCATAAGCAAGTTTTATTTGATGCAAAATCTACCTAATTCAATATATCAATTTATTAATTTTTTTATCAAGTGCCCTTCTCTACACAATACTGGATTTCAATTTGTACGTTATAGTACTATACAGAACGAATTGCTCTTTGAAATTTCGATAACGCTTAATTCCGATGGATTACGTGATTTTAATTTGCTTATCTATGCGGGATTAGCTTTATGCTAGTGCACCTGTAACAGACGCTTGAGCGAATTTTATTTATAGAAGAAACACTATAGGTATCTCGACGTTTTCCGCAATTACCGAAGTTTATTTGACATATAAATAATCCCGAGTTATGTCTCTTCTATTTCCCTTCAATTATTTATGTGTCTCGTTTAAGCATACCTAGGATACCTTACATGAAGTTTTAATAGTTTTACCAACAACGCAAAACTTTCGTGATAGTTGGGTGGAAGTGTGTCGCTATTAAGATTTAAACTATAAAGAAGGATGCTTTATGGAAAATTTTATTAGGAGGACTATGCTCGTAAAATTTTATTAGACGCTTACAACTTCGAAGCAGTTGTTCTAAGGTAACTAAGGACAAAACTTTATTTTCGTGTAAGCGCAACTCGTTAGTGAGTACTACAATTAAATTACGAAACGGTTAATATCCTCCATTCTTATTAATCCAATTACTGTACGCTATTAAAACTGTCTTAAGATGTCCTAGCAAATTAGAAAATTGCAGGCACAATTATAATGCAGACTTACCCGATTAAAGCCTGAGTCTAACAAACTGGGAACTATAACTTCGTCTCTCTCGAGATCGCTGAAACAAAAATGACAAATTAATTTTTCCTTATATAGATTGTTTGAAGGAAATATTTATTAGACCTTTTAGTGGTTAATTTTTAATTTTCAAGTGAACATAGAAAAATTGCTCGTTTTTTTTTCACCGTCGTAGGAGTTTCCTTGTCTTTATGTATCCAAACTCGGTTTTCTTGGAGAGAGGGAACATCAGAAAACAATATGTACGTTTCATCGCCAGTTACAATTTTAGAAATAATTTGATGGCCTCCAGCATTCAACATATCCAAAGTTTGTTGGCAAATTCCAACACCTTCTGCTTTTTGTAAATTTCTCTGATGATGAAGTACAGACCTGGTTACAACCTTTTTCAAATGTAAATGATCGTGCAATATTGCGAGGATCCAATCTGCAGATTGGATTCTATCATTGCATAGATAATACGGTTGTCCTCTTCCACCATCTTCTTCACCGCAGCAGTGATTTCAAGGTTAATCACAATTAAAGCAGAGCCAGCTGCTTTTCTATGTACCACCGACCTCGGATGTCGTTCAAATTCTTTATACCATCTATAAGCAGTAGTCAGTGGATGGTGCGAGATCACGAAATGCCGATTTTAAGCTTTCCTCGCACTCATACGCGCTCAAACTTTTCTTGAAATCATAGTAAATCATTAGAATATCCGATTGAAGGCATATTATTTCACCATAAGCGTACTAAAATCCCAACTGCTTTACATCATTATATGTACATATTTACGAACAACGGTGAAAAACAAATTAAATCCGATTATCAACGACACACTCACAACACTGAAGTTTCAATAGCACGCGATCCCACTAAATCCTGGTTTTTTGCCTATAGTAGAAATGCCTAATGCTATGTTTAACAGAGATGAGTTGTTTAATAATCTACAAGGAATTCTCTCTTACTTCAGCAGTGTTTACATTGACAGCACGTTTAGTGGTGTCCAGTATGGTGAATTGGATCCTTCTGTTTACGTAAATATAACCAAAATCATTGAATCAGAGGTAGACACCGCCATTAGATAATTGAAGAATAAAATGACAGCAGGTTCTGACGGTATCCCTAGTTTTCTCGTTTCAGGATTGCAGGGTATTGTTGGCTCCATTAACATTAATACTTAATCTAGCAGTGTCGACTGCAATTTTTCCTGATTTATGGAAGTGTTCAAGAATAGTGACGCTTCTGATATCAAGAATTATCGTCCTATTTCTGTTTTAAACAATTTTGCCAAAATTTTCGAAATAGTTATATACTCACTCTAAAAATTAAATTACAATGGATTAGCATGATTTTATGGAAAAACGCTCTACCATCTCCAATATCGCCAATTTTTCGCAAAACACACTCGACACTCTTGATGATGGTGGACAGGTAGATACAATGTAAACATTTGGCTTTAGTGATTTGTTAATCTCGTTTTTTCACTCTCACTTACCTAACCGTATGCAATATATTGTCTACAATGGATATACTTCCCACTTTCTTCATGCTATTGCAGGAGTTCCGCAGGGATCCAACTTGGGTCCTCCGCTATTCCTTCTCTTTATTAACGATTTGATGGAGGAGATAAATAGCCATAGATGCATCTTTGCCGATGATGTAAAAATCTTCACATCAATATCATCTGTCGTGGATTGTTTACACTGGTAAGAACAACTAAATAATGTAGCTACTTCGATGGTGTGCCAGCAATAAACTTAATCTAAATAGTGCCAAGTGTAAGGTCTTTAGCTTTACGAAAAAAATAAGACCGCTGTTGTTCCATTATACAGTTGATGGGGTTGATGGTGTGATCATGCGATGTCCACTGCTATAAGAATGTTGGCATTTTTAATTAGAAATTCTTTTGCTTTGCCTAGGTTGGAATATGGTTTGATAATATGGAACCCATTTTAATCTACACACAAGCTAGGCATTGAAAGGGTTCAGAGAATATTTCTGAAATTTTTATATTTTGAAGAGCACGACACCTATCCTCACCGAGGATATGACTATCAACTTCTACTACGATAGTTCGATATTGAGTCACTTGAAGTTAGACGTCAGCTACAAATTATAAACTTTTTGTACAAATTAGTACATAATAGAATTGACTCAGACTGCAGCTAGAGCGGATGTCACTTTCTATACTCCATACGCTCGTTTAAGTGCGTCATTGAATTCTACAATGATTGCAATGTCTCGGTGTTTCAACCTTATATCCTCGCACTGTGATATTAATCATACACCTTTACGCGAGATCGTCGAAATTTCCAGGGATTTATTGAGTGAATGACGAACTACTCATTTATTAATCTTTGAATAAGGATTAAGTTCTAATTTTAATGCAAATTTATTTTAGTTTTATTTTAGTTTTCCTTTTTTGATAATTGTCAGTGTAGTATGTAATCGTGTTGTACTGTACTGTATTTCTTTTTTCCTGTACTTTAGTCCTTTATATGGAGCAATCTGTTGGACTATAAATAAATAAATTATCCGAAGGTTATAACTTTATTTTTTCGATAACAGAAGCTTATTCTATGGACTAGTTCTCAGACACTAATAAAGAACACTGTGTTTTGCACGGGTAACTAGATTTTCAATTCTCAATAATTGTAGCTTATCCCTCGTATATGATTTTTATAGCAATGTTAATGAGAACATAGTTGCATATTCAAATAGTATTTTAGTAAAACTTGAATGTGTCACGGTTTTATCATAGAATTGATAGCGCGGTGACTACTCAAGAGAATTCACTGTCAAATCCATCATGATTATTGTGAAATAAGATGAATTTTATTATTTTAAATACAAAAACACATCTTGCTTATCCGTTTAAGATGTATATGTATATTCGTGTCACTTCAAAAACGTCTTTTCCTTTTCAAATAGATTATATTCTAATTGTGTTCTTAATACGTAATTCTTTATTTGAGAACTGATTTCCTAAATTATTTGTTACACAATATCATACATAAGTATCATACACTACTCACCTTCTCTTTGCGACTGCAATTATCGCAACGCTCTGACTCCCTTTTGTGTTACGTATCGATCTGTAACAATTAAAAATAAAAGGTTTTTAGTTCGGAAAAATACGTATTAAATTGGCACGAGAATTTAATATGTGATGTACCACCAAAGGTAGTACACCAAATAGCTCGAGCTTTTGAGTTTCATTTAATTTGCGGTATGATGAAAAAGTGTATTTTGTATAGTCTTTAAAATGGATTTTGCGAGAGTTGTACTTTAATTAACTACGAGCACGTATCGCGATGGAAAAATGTACGGTTTAAAACTGGAAAATAGTATAATTAACTGTTCGTTCTCGTTGGATGCGAACAACACTTCATTCAAGATCTAGATACTTTTTCAGGGAATAATTTGCATCAAAATTGTTTCATTCGATGAAATATCCAAAGCATATACATACATAGGTAAAACATATTTAGATATATGCATACATATACATTACATACTATTCGTAAATAATATTACTACGCAATATAGTCTCTAGAGATTAATGAATATTACGATATTTTTAGAAGGAAAGACAAAACAAAATTGGAAAAAGTATTGCGGAATAAGTCAATAGATAAGATTCTGATAAGGAAAGGTATAAATATATTAAAATAACTATCTACCACGAGCATTTATATGCGTTTTTACTGATCTGGGTTTTGAGATATGTACTAATTTTATTTTAATTAGTGAGATTAGCACATTTCTTAAGGGGCATAGTTCGTGTAAGGAACAGTCAACAAGAATCGAATGGTTGCTTTGACGTATTTTTGATATCTCAATTTTGTTTATAAAAACCTAAAGCAATAAACAGTTCTAAAACAATTAGGTTTAATCATTTGATGTACCAACAATGTGTTAAAAAATACTTTGATCGACAAATTTGAAAACTAACAAATTTCCGAAGGCAAGTGTTCTTATTCCTTTGGAAAACTGTTGTACCGCTAAAAATAAGGGGATTTTAGATTTATGTCAAATGTTTACCATGCTATGATAATGTAGGCGACAAACAATATGATTGTGACAGTACGGTTCATTTTTGTGAACAACTGGTGAATTTTTGGTACCCTAATGAGAAATTCTACCATGCGAATTTGATTTAGTGATAAGGCAACTTTTGAATTGGATGGAAAAGCGAATAGACAAAATTATTGCTATTGGTTGGAATGCAAGCTTCAGTGGATGGTAGAAGATCATACTCAGTTTCCAGCAAAACTAAGACTTTGGCAGCAAATAGTCGGTGATACAGTTTTGGGGCTTTTCGTATATGAATGTTCGCTTACATGCAATAGTGTTGAGCTACTAAAAGTTGAACTTGTTTCAAATTTGGAACCTATATTTTCAAATTAAAGGGATTCATATATTTAAAATTAAGATCTGTGATTTCAGTAGGATAAAGCTTCACCTCATTATAGTCGAATGGTACGCAACCACAAAGTCTTTCATGGCACAGAGATTAACAGAAATGGTTCTCTTAAGTGACCAATACAATCCTTGGACTTCTACATTTTGCATATGGGGACATATCAAAAATAATCTATAGTTCAATCGGTTATCCAAACTGTTTTTGCAGTATTTCGACATCGATCAGCGTACTTCCTAAAACAAAGTCATAAACAATTTGCACGTTTAATTTGATTTTGTTTCTTATTATCGTTTGATCACTATTATTTATTTATTGGTTTATTGCAAAAGGAGTAAGAGGCCTAGGCTGTTTTAAGAGTTTTTGACGTCATTACTTTAAATCTGGGCAAGACATAAAAATGGAAATGGTACCTTTTTGGGGAAAATGCGAATATAGTATGTACATACCTATTGCATTGAATTACATATTTTTTATTTTGGTATGATACGTTCTTCTGATTTTCGCTGCTAACAAAATGATGTAAGTTCTTTTTGATGTATTCGAAGTAAAGGTTTTTCCGTCAAAAAAAGTTTGTAGTATTAAGAAGAACTAATAATAGGAAGGTTTCAGATTTGGGGTATTTGATTGGTGTGGTAGTATATCCCACACGTGCCCCCTAACTATACGTGCTTTTAAAAAGTTACCAAATTTATTCTCATTGGTTTGTTGGATCTAGACCTTTTCTATTAATTATTCTGGCTTTTCTGTTTGAATGAATCATTGATTTGTGCACATAATGGGAGTACACCTCAGAATTCATCGCCATGTTCGTACTTTTGAGGGTTCGCCAAACAGATCACTGTTCATGTATTTCTGCAAGTTCCTGTGAGGAAATATCTAAATTCAAGTTTGAGCTTCTCCATATAAACCCCAGAGTTTGGCTAAATTTGTTTATAGCGCTATGCAAGTGAGAATACTTTTTGCAATTGGTAAGGGCAATTCGAATTCTAAGAAATAACGCCAACGTTTACCATTTGCGAAATTGCACAAGATGCACCACCTGCAGATATAATCTCATAATATTCTCTAACGACTTCGAGTACTGGAGATTTAGCCTATCAATAAAAAATGCATTGTTTTCCAGTGAGTTAATGACGCCTTTCAGTCCCACAAGTAACTTCTCTTCATCTTATTTTACTTTACTCTGTTTTATTTGTCATATTTTTCTTCGAAAGTCGGTTTTTCAATTAAAAAAACAAAATTGACGCACTTCACAAATGGAAATTTAGTAAATAACTATTTGACCTTAAGTAAACTTGAGTTCTACTTAAAGTTAGCTAGTTAACTACATATACATACATAATACATAATACATAATA
This sequence comes from Popillia japonica, assembly GCA_004785975.1. Classification (NCBI taxonomy): domain Eukaryota; kingdom Metazoa; phylum Arthropoda; class Insecta; order Coleoptera; family Scarabaeidae; genus Popillia; species Popillia japonica. The sequence goes on from ML219281.1 coordinate 7,242, forward strand.
CAACGGCTGTGTGTCTGATAAACAAAAAACAAAACATGGAGTGCCACAGGGAACAGTGCTGGGTCCAATGTTGTTCAACATCTACATAAATGATATGGTGTCGGTTATTCAAAATTGTGAGATATGTATGTTTGCTGACGATACAATGATCTATATTAGTGGAAATAATGTTGAAAGTATGGTGAATACGTTGAATGAGGAACTTGAAAGACTTTTTGTATGGCTATGCAAAAATCGTCTTTGTATTAATATTAATAAAACTAAGTTTATGTGTATTGGAAGTAGATATAAGTTAAGTAGTTTGAATACAGTTAGAATAAAAATAAACGACATCGATATAGATAAAGTAGATCACATTAGATACTTAGGTGTAATAATTGATAAACATTTAGAATTTAACATGTTAAATATATCATTAACAAAATGACTAAAAAAATTAATTTACTCTATACAATAGGAAGACAAATGTCGGTATATATTATGCTTAGATTATATAAGGCATTGATTGTTCCACACCTACAATTTTGTTCAACTGTTTTGTGGATGCTGAATAAAGGTAAATTACAACAACTACAAAAAGTCCAAAACAGAGCGATGCAGGTAATTTTGAAATGTAACCGATATACGCCAATAAACACTATGTTGTTATATAATAATGTTAACCAGCTAGTAACTTATAGGACATTAATTTTTATTCATAAAATTAAGTTGGGTAGTGTACCCGAGTATTTAGGAAATAAGATTCAGTATGTTGGTGAAATTCACAACCATTATACGAGGAATACTAACAACTTTTTCATACAACCATATAATAGGGAAAAAACAACTAATAGTATTTTTGTTGGTGGTATCGCATTATACAATGAGTTACCGGGCTTTATAAAAGATAGTGAAAATCTAAATACATTTAAGAGATTAGTTATTAAGTATGTTATAGATAAATATTAATGTAAATTACATGTAATAATATTAGCTATTGCTAAATAAAGTTCTATTACTATTACTATTAACTGTAAAATATACATAATGTTAACGGTTGTTCCAATTTTACACATAATAATTGCAGTGTTATACCTATTACTTTGTTGTTTCGGCTTATTGTAATTAATTCATTTGTCATATCCAGAATTACTTAACTCTGATATCTATAGACTCAGAATTTCACTAAATATTAATATCAGGTCTGTGATACACCCATGTGTCGGAGACAAAAGAGGCACACTTTTTTCTATGAAAGCTATTCTGAGATTAATTCATAAATTTTATAATTTCCTCTATATGTGGCTATATTAGGTAGCGCATTGTCTGCAGATCCTACTTAGGATTTTCAATCTAGGGTTATCTTTAAAATTTTAGTTAGTCCCTTTGATAAAGAAATATCCAATGAACGAGGTATTTCAAAATGCCATACATCTATGGTTTGCTGTAAGCTGCATGACGCTGGTTGCGTTGAAAAGCTCGACTTTAATTAGGAAACTTTCGACGTGCCTTTTTTATAAAGTTAGCGCATGTATTTTTGTAGCAACGAAGCATACATGTAGGGTGTATTAGGGCGTATATAATATATGCATGTTTTGTGTACTATAAAAAGTCGTTATGAATACTTTTAATTAATGTCTTAAAAAAAAAGTAAAATACGGTAAAAACCTATCGAGACGAAGTTGAAAAAATTAGAAAAACTTTTAGTGACCTGTAACCAAAGTAACTGCCTTCACGTTTATAATTTACGGCACCCTATGGTCCGGTGTTCAATATAATTTTCTAAAACATTAGAGAGTATTATACAGTTTGTCTAATAACTAAAATTCTATTTATACCAAGCCGAAATAAAAATTGAAATTACGTAATATGAAAATTTTACATAATGTTTTTTCTTGAGGAAGTCTGATTATTGCTTATTACAATTATTTCAGTCAAAGAAGGCTCCAAGCTCAGAAAGAATGTCAAGTTTCACACAATCATGTGTCTGTGAGCCTGAAGTCAAAATCAACAAAAGTACATTTTCAATATTTTCGGTAAAATATAAAATATAGGTTATTAAGAAAAACAGGCGCAATTCCAACACTACAATTTTTTTAAGCCTATTTACCATATATATTAGAAACTCGATGGCAGCTTTCATGTGCGCTTTGGAAGTAGTTTCCAAGTGAAAGCAGTTGTTGGGTATTAGATTCATAGAAGTTTAGACTTGTTAATGCAAATTATTGAAGATATCAGAAGATATACCAATCGGCAATTATATTTTTACCTATGTAGAGAGTGCAAGCTTTACAAAACAACCATGATTTGAGCAGTGACTATTACTACTTCTTTATCGTAACATAATTGCGAAAATAGTAAAATCTTTCCTTTTAAGGCGAACTGCAATAATGCGAACTGCCAGTTTTTTCATATATCTGAAAATGGAGTGTCATCATTATTCTCATCTTTGTAAATAGCCAATGTTCAAGAGCGCTTCTAATTCTTTTAACTGTATTTGTGAAATGTTTTTCACCAGCAGTCTAACGAAACAAATTCCACGGGTCTCATGACCTAGTTGATCTTTCTGGACTTTATAATAATAATTCATGCCTTCACATCCCCAATAGGCTATGCCAATTACAGGGGGGATAGGCTGGTTATGAGTTATTTTTACATGTGAGGCTGTAGACCGACTTAAGATGTTGCCTTTCCGCATTGGCCACGAATTTTGGAAAACTACAGAAAACTAAATTCAGATTGAATATACCAGAGTTCGAACCCGGTACCGCCGCACTAGAAAGCGAGTGCACTAGACGCACGCCACTAGCTAGCATTTATAAGGTCTATCTTAAATGTGAGATATTTAGATGCAATGGTTTTCTTGATGCTGATGTGTGGTGCTAGTTGTACTAGAGAGGTCTTTAAACAACTTGGAAGGTCCAAGTTTAAGAGTTGGCCTCTATGTTTCTTTTCAGTAGATGGGCTGGGGCATGTTTGCTGTTTTTATATTTATTCACCTTTATTTTGGCTATTTCACTCCTATACTCCTGAATTCTATTGCGTAACACGTTTAGAAAGTTATTTTTTATCTGAACAAAAAAAATCTCATACAGTTAGAAACTGTTAATCCTCTCGCTGGGGAGTTCTCGGATTTCGGTCATCATAATTTGGATTATTTTTGAAGAATTCTAAGTTGAGCGTCGCATTCTAGCTTATGAAGTTTCAATTTCTTTGTTTCTTTGATTAGTTTTTAACGAGTGCACTTTTGTTGAGTTAAAACAAGTACCTGAAAAGTATCTATTTACAAAAAAAATATTTTAAATAATCTTAGGCGTTTGATTTTGGACATTCCTAAAAGGATGTGACATCAACATCAGGATATTACTGGTACTCCACGGTGGAATTATTCAAAATTTCCCAGATTGCGGATAAGGTAATTGACTCCAGTAGAGAATAGTTAAAGGAGTGTGATCAAACTACAACAAATGGCTACAAAAATCATCTATACAATTAACAATGAATTTAGTTGAGGTTACATGCAGCTATTTAAGACATTAGCGTTAGAGCTGTTGCTTTGTAATGTTTCGAATTCTTCACAATATTACTAATAAACAAAAAACCGTTACCATAAAACTTTATATCCTCATGTTTCTCGAGTATCTAGATAGTAGAATTCATAGTATTTCTTACTAGTAGTAAATAATGCTAACATCACTAATACAACCTGAAACGAACACACCTATAGGTACCGTTCGATGTTTTAAATTTTAAAGAACCAATAACTTTCCCAACTAAATAGTTACTACGTTAGATGTTGCAGTATGAATATTTAATGGGAAATG
>ML219281.1:16044-29609 GCA_004785975.1 Popillia japonica
ATGTTTTTCACTTGCCAATTTCAGATATAATCATAATCCATCGTGAACACTCTTTCGCCATGAGATATAGAAAGTGAGTTGCCAGATGGCCTACAAGAAATCGACGTTAGACGAGACCAATATGTGTTTTATTTTTTGAATGTATAATTGCTCATAATTGAGTAAGAATTGAACCTATCTAAGATATTTCCTGTCCAACCTGTCCAAAAGATTATCAAAAAAGAGATGGCTTCATTAACACAAAAAAATGTAGTACCAATGTTGCAGTAGTAAATGATTGGGTAATGTTTAGAATAGAATTAGCTACTTGTTTGTAACACAGGTTTATAAATTTAATGTCAAATAAATATAATGTACGAAATGTTAGAATAATGTGAACACCAAATACACAAAACCAACTTCTATTTTTCAATTGCTTTAACCATAAATTCCCACCAACTAAATCTTTGTTGCAGACCTTTCTCCAAACAGCTTCTGTTTAAGCCATTATAGAGGTACATGGATATACATATTTCCTAGTTCAGTTTTAGTGAAGACAAGGTTATGTCTCGTAGCTAGTGAACAATTTTTCAGAAGGTTTACGGTTTGTACCGATTCACCACAAGCTATTTAAAATTAATTCTGGCTCAGAGCTTTTTGTTGTATACAATGCTCGAATTCAAAAGCTTATGATAGAAAATCGTTAAACACAAACGAATATTTATTCCATAAACACAATTTAATATATAGCAAAAATAAATTTATAACTGCTGTTTTCTTCGAAACCATAATCAACATCAATCTATTACTGGAACGCTCAATTTTAGTACTTCATTCTAACTAAATTGTTTGCGTATTATATGTTTGTATTATTTGTTCAAATAGATTCGCATAGACCATTATGGATATCTGCGTGTACCTATATATCGATTTTACTATTGTAACTAATCTGCTTATACGATTAGCATAGAGATGTGTGCATAGATTTACGAAATCGAAATGCAATATGCAATATAAACTGCGCATGAATGATTCGCTTTGCTGCTTGTACCGCTGGCCAAGTAAATGATACAATCAACTGCAATGAATTTCATGGAATTTCAGCAAATGAGAATATTTTACTGCGAATGTACAGTAATCAGAATTTTCCCACCTATATGCATTAGAATAATTAATAATTATTAAAGATTATTTTAGCTCATATTTTTAATGCATAAAATGAAATGTCCAAGTGGCAGAATTTCGTGTAAGATTGCCGGATACAGTATTTTTAGTTAATCACCTACACGGTGAAACTATATGGTTAGTGCAACAGCGAAAACGTGTTTCTCCTTTCTCGTAAGGAAATTTACCTTTTTGTGCAATTATTATTTAATTGAGACTCCTTATCGCTTTTATATTTCTAAAATTTTCAATATATTAAATTTAATCGAAACAACACAATGTTGCAACAGCAAACTCTAATATATGTGAGCACTAGTGGAAGCACTCAGTTAAATTACATTAAGACGTCTGAATTACAAGAAGTCTTAGTAATGTTACCTCATAACCTAAATTCACGACCCAACTTCGATACGGCCATCACCAGAGCTTTTAGAATTACCGGCGTTATAGCCTTCGAATGACAGGCGGGGACTATTAGATGCTGTACACGAATCCATCAAGATATTAGAAAGGCTCGCCAAAAACACTGATAGACGACGTGTAGCTATTAAAGTCCGAGAAAAGCGGAACCTCAAACACTGGTTGCTTACTTACTCATAGCACGAGGATAAAACGGATCCTCCGAGATTAAAATACGTTCTTTGAGGGTGACTCGTCAGCTGTTATGAGAGGTAAATAGCGAAAACGTCTTTTGTAAATGGATGAGAAAGATGTATGGAGGGTATGCTGTCAGGAGATCCCGGTAATATTTAAGTATTCCGCACCCCTTCGAAGTCTTTATTATAATAATAATGGGGCAAAGGAATGTATTAAGGCGATGAATGTGAGTTTAGTGTAATTCGTGTTTATTAAAATTTGTTAATAAAAGCTTCCAGATAGTGATGCAGTACTAATGAAAGATTATTAAAACTTTGGTAATAATACGTCGTATACAAGGATCTGAGCATATTTCTGTCTTATGAATAATCAGAAGTTTATTGGCTTGTATCTTGGCGATGCTTGGCAATGCTGTAAATTGCAAGAGATATAAAGCTAATATTTTTATTATCAGACACTGTTACAAAGGTTAGAAAGAAATTTTGTGAGAGATATTTTTGTAGATTGTGGATAATGGTGCGCTTCAGGGTTCCATACTTGTATCAGTAGTGTTCTTATTATATGTTGAGAGGCGTGAGAAGGTCACGGTAACTCGACGTGACAACCATGCTAGAGGCGAAAACCTGACAGAGACAGACTGTTTTGCAGAGGTATATGGTAGGTCCACCATACGACTGTACAGCGATGCGGATCAGTGCACACTGGCCGTTCAAGCGGAAAGGACCGGACTCTAAATCCTAGAGAGTTGGTAACCATCGTCGCGATTGAGATTCTAGATTTCTAGGACGTTTCTTAACTCGATCGCTTCCCTTATCTTTCGAGGAAAGTAGTGTAGCGACTTACTTACGACGGCTGTCTGATCAAAGCAAATTTTGTGACCCGTGACGAGAAAATGTTCAGCTAAGGCTGAGTGAGCTGAAGACCGCGTCTTAACGTATCGTTGATGCCCTTTGATCCTGGTTTGAATTGCGCGTCTGGTTTCTCCAGTGTATACTGAACGACAATCGCAGGGAATTTTATAGATGCCTTTATAGGAGAGAGCATGACGGGAGTCCTTGGCCGAGGGAAGAATTTGAGAGATTTTGGCTAGAGGTTTGAAGTCGTTTTCTTCTTACGAAGAATTCTACCGATATGAGCAGTAACCCCATGAATGTACGGGAGAACGGTGGTAATTTGATGGCTGTTAGTTTCCGGTGTCTTTTTAGGAATTCGTGGATGACAGTGCCTGTTGTGACCTTTTGTATATTGCTGGAGCTATATCTATCCCGAAGAAGAGCGGCTTTGACGTATTTCAACTCTTTGTCGATATTATCGTGTTGGAAATTGAAAATTCTTGATGAACAAGGGAGCTGATGACTGGTTGTTTTTGTGCTGGGTGATAATGCGAATTGGTGTGAAGGTATCAATCCGTATGCATGGGTTTCCTATACATAGAGTGCCCTAAGTGACCATTTTGTAAACGACTAACCAATACAACCAAAAAGGGTAGGGAACCGTTTGTTGTCAATCTCTATCGTAAATTTGCTGTCAGAGTATTGACTGTTGTCTTTGACTGGGTGTCTTTGCCATGAGACGAGATGACGAACGTGTCGTCAACATACCTCAACCATGTTTTCGGTTTCAGCTCGGCATGTTCTGAAACTGTGGATTCAAAAGCTTCCATAAAAATATTAGCAACCACCGGGGAAAGGGGAGAACCCATAGCGGCTCCAGAGGGTTGTTGGTAGAATTTTTCCGGGAAAGTAAAATATGTTGATGAGGAATTTTTCGACTAACTTGGCTAGATCTGGAGACTGATTGTCTTATACTAATAATTGATGAATTATAGCGACGGAATCGGTGATAGGCACCTTCGTGAAATATGAAGTAACATCGAAACTAACAAGATGATCCTCATGAATGTTTTCGTTATTTGTACCACAATAGCGCTTAAATTTAGTATTATTTAAGTTTTTCCGTATACGAGATAATCTTAATTTCAATAATCTCGAATAATTGCGAGTTTACTGTATATAGATTCTGATTTATATAACAAGTCTATATTTTCCAGAAAGTACTACCGTAATTTAATACATCTATAATAAAAACCGGGTCTAGAGAAAAAAATCTTGAAAAGAAAATCCCCGCAGGATACGAAGCCCTTGAATTTAAATTACATTCAGAAGGACTCTTCTAATGCGAACCGGTTCGCCTGTAGCGAAACAAGGATTTGGATATACATATTTTTTTGATCACATTGACCAAAACTGCATGTATGTCAAGACCCTCTTTTACAAAGCCAATAGACATATCGGCTTTCAATATTCTATTTCGACATAAACGTTTTCGAATTAGCTTCGTTGTGCTAGCTTTATATATGTATGTTATCTTATTTTCCGGATATTTTTCCACTTCCACGTCAATTCAAACACAATGTTTCAATTAAGGATCAATTTATTCCATGTATGGAGTTTGAATTGACGTAGAAGTGGAAAAATGTCGTGGAAAAGGACAGAAAGGAAGAAGATGTCAGATAAACACTTTCAATTTTTAACTCTACTGGCAAAGCATCACGCTAACATTCTAAAAACGGATAACTTTCCGCTAGACATAATGCTATAACTTGTCCGATGTTTACCTACATAATATCTTGCTTATGCCCATGCTTACAGCTTCAGATAAATTCGCGTTCCCGATCCATGGATTTATTGAAACATTATTGAAGAATGCACTTTCTAATTTAATTGTTCTTTTGGACTTATCTGTTTGCGTAAGATGAAGTAGTAATTAAACTACAAACTGGATCAAGCTGTAGTTTCTAGTAACATAAAAATACTGCTGGTAAAATTAGATTGCGCTACTTTGAAATATACGTTCGTGTACTTTCTTGACACTAATATGCACATTTTCTCCATAAAACGTCGAAATCCCTACGTTATTTCATATACAAAGAGTTTCTCTCCATTCTCGGAGTAAAATTACTTTTAAAACCTCAAGGAAAAAGGTATTGTACTCGTATTTTATTTATTATACCTACTCTTCTAATTAAGCGGAACGACCGCAGGAAACCGGAAACCTTTTGCCCCTGCAAACGGATCGTGTTTTCAGCGACTGTAGAACAATGGCGTGGCAGTTGAACGATATTGTCTCTGTGCGTGCGAGAAAATGTTATTTTTTTTTCCTTTCTCCGGTTAATATGAAGCTAAGAATAACTTTGCCACGTGGTGTTCCATTCTTTCTTCAAAAGAAACCCTTGGAAAAAATGGAGAATGAATTGTTTTATTATAGTTTCGTTAAATTTTCTTCAGCATTTCAATTTAAAAGGACAAGTTCCTGCACAGATCCAGGTACCTTTTTCGAAATAAATTATCCAAAGGAAGAAAGAACAATACGGGAAAGTGGGTTGAGCGTTTCACTGATTCAATTGAAAAGTTTACTATGTTATACGATTTTGAGACGAGGTTGGGCATTGAAGTATGAAGTTAGTTGAATAATGATAAATTGTAAGAAATTTCGAGAATTTTACTTGAGAGAGCGATAATAATGTAATGTAATGTCTACCTTTATGTGTCATACTTTATGGATGATGAAGTAGATCGCATTTATGTGGTGTTCCATTTTTGTTTTTATGTTTTGCTTTTATATTAATTAGCAACATTTAGCGTTGGAAAGCATGTTTATGTACTTACCAAATATGGATTTGTGTTATAATAACAAACAGTCAATTATTACATCAAATTTAATACATATAATTCTATTTGAACATAGTATAAAGAAAATGTTGACCTACTATTGGTACGTGACGTTATAGAGATATGAAATTTCAAAATATTTTTCACATGTTTATAATAAATTGACACTGCTAATACCACTTAATCTAGCATCAACGCACCTTTTTCAATATAAATATCATAATACAATTGCGTCATAATAAGTATGTTCATGATAATGAGTTTTATCAGCTTCCTTTCTTTTCCATTCCTTCATGAAACAATCGCAATAATGACTGGTTAGTATTGTTCAGATATATTTTCGCGTAGATTAGCTAACTATAATTTAAAAGGAAACATAATTATAAAAGATTCGCTCTTATTAACTCTGATAATTACTTTCAAAATAATTGCTTAGCCCAAATACAATCTAATTTAAAAAGTAAATTTCGTTACATTTACAGCATGTTATCAACGATTAACGTCGAACACAAGGAATTACAATCGCTTATCAAATTGTATTTGATGACGTTGGAGCTATTATCCCTGATAATTATATCACTTAATCTATCTCCGCACTGTTGAGATAAATTTTATTACGGGATGGAAATTTGAGTGACAATTTTAGGGTCTGTTATTAAGCCAACTGCGAATGATGTTTCTAAATTAAATATCTGTCCGAATTTCAGGACTGGGAAAATTACGGCTGGGAAATTCATGTTTTACGCACGATAATATACAATTCGTATTTTAATAAAACACTTGTTTGCTACAGCGACGGGCCTCTTCTCTTTTCTTTCTAATTACACAGATATTGCTTTTATGAGTCTCAAAAGAGCAGAACATGTTTTCAGCAAAAATTAAATTTGAGATACTTTCGGAAAGAAGGTCTACGCTTTGCTGTTAATCATGAATTATAAATCTAGAATTATAGAAATTCATGTTTTTTTTGAGAACTAACATAAAGATTATTCTAAATAATATATTATACAATAAAACCACTTTTTGTTTGTTCTTTTTGTAAAGTATGCTGTGTTAGCGTTGCTGCAAAATGCATTAATACACATACGGTATTAAAATATGAATTGAAGTTTTGTCGTTTCAGTTATATCGTGCAACTTTGAAATAGTTATTTGACTAGGTAACTTTGCTAACATTTACATTACATAAACGCTAATTGTATTTCTGTCAAGTGTATTTAAATTATATACATGTATGAGTCATATTATGATACGCAAATGACTACTGTAATGACTTCACTAGTAACGCAAACTACAAAAAAAGTATGTTGGCTACAGCAATCAAGAAGCATAATGGAATCCTCAAAATCACCACATTTTTAGAAAGCATGAAAACAAATAATTTAATTAATTTGATGTAAAAATCTCACACGTCACATAGTTTATACCTAAGTAATTGAGTAAAGTACATTACAGGATAGAATACCGTGCAATCTGCTACAACGATAACATCCATCTAATACCTAATTAGAGAAGACCAAACAAAAAAGCAAATACTACAATTAGAATTGAACGAAAATTGAGTACAGCTGAGTCTCCAATATCTTTACGAAAATATAGTTGTTAGGGTACGTAGAATACAGTTTCAGTAACAGACATTAGAGTCATGTTTTATGAAAATGGTTTCAGAAAAATTTGTGCTCGATAGGTTCTGAATCGACTTCAGCCACAACGGCTGAAGCGCATGACATGTGACGAAATGTGAGTACATTACGGCATCCTCCAGTCGAAAATGGCAAATAAGTAGCGACGAAACAGCGAAGGTTGCCCAGTGAAAGCCAAAACTCGCCTCTCAGCTGCAGAAGTTCTTCCAACGATTTTGTTTGACTCTATTGGAATTTTACTGATTGATTTACTATATCATCAAAGTACAGTGAATGCGATTTATTACTGCCGGTTGTTACTGTTGGCAAAAGCCGCCTATCGAAATAAAGGACGAAACATGCCCATGAGGGATGTCATTCTCCTCCATAAAACCCGACCTTGGCAAGGAATGCACTGGAAGAAATGGGGTGGAAAACCCTCGAACACCCTCCTTATAATCCTCACTATATGTTGTTCGCGCCTGTCACTGGGAGGAAAATAATTTGGAAGTCTAAGAGTAGGTGCGCAATTGGCTTACAACTCGTCCTCAAAGTTTTTGTGACCAGCGAATACTGAAACTTCCAAGTCGGTGGTAGATTACGCAGGAGACAGCAGCTTTGACTATCAAAATTACTTAGGAAGTTGCTTCTATAACCGCTTAGAAAATGCTTTCAGTCTGTTCAGTTTTTTTCGTGGTTCATTTATTCTTCTTCTTCAAATTTCTATCTCATGCTCCTGTTTTATTTTTATTTGTTGTTACTTTCTTGTTCACTTCTTGCAGTTCATTGCAACATACAATATTATTAGGGAATATTACGTTTTTAAATATTTCCTTTTCCGACATTTTGTAACTCTCTTGATCCATAGTTCTTTACCACACTTTAAACGTATAATCTTAAATTGTTAGTTTTCAAGAGTCTGAGATGACCTTCATCGATCTCTTATCCACAAACTATATGATACGTCCTAGCAAATATATTTTAATAACCAATACCTACGTAACCAACCAATTATGGATTATTAGGTATATCCATTAGAAAGAACAAATCCAAAATTATCCTCTTATAGTGAAATTGCATTCCTATAACGTGGAGAATCCTCATATTAATTTTTGTTAAAAGCGAAGAGCAAATCCTTATAATTTTTATAACAGATTTGCAGGTATGAAGAAAGTTTTGAGGACTGATGAGGTAGTCCTCAACAGTAATGTCAGATGAGTAGTCTCTGGACGCGAAGAGGGATTAATAACCGTGAAAAATATGGTGTGATGTGTTTATAGTCGATATTATATGACCATAGTTTTTTCAAATGACACAGACTTTCTCTTCAATATTTTGCATCGGTTTGATTGTTTCTTTCGCTTTATGATTATCAAAATAACTTCAACGGGATGGCTCACTTTTTAGTCCAGAGCTTGTGGTTGATCAGTTGTGTATTCGAAATAAAACTAATTTCCTATTATATTCACTTTATTGATGCTAAGCATCTTCTGGTTATTCCAAATGTAATGAATTGAATGAGCTGCTGTTACAGCTCTTGCCGTGTACATATTCTTGGTATAAATGAAATATGAATAGTAATTTTTTTATACGTTTATTGGATAACGTTTTACACAATCATTGTTTTAAAATCTGACAATATAGCCTCCTGCGTAATCTATTACTATCTATCACTTTACCACCAACTTGGAAGTTTTAGTATTTCTTGGGCACATAAAGTTTGAGGACGAGTTGTTAGCCAATTTTTGACTTCTTCATTGCTTCCAAAGCATTTTCCTCCCCGTGATTCTTTTATAGCTGTGAATAAAGTATAGTCCCCGGGGGAACAAATCAGGACTATAAGGAGGGTGCTCCAAGGTTTCCCAGCCCATTTCTTGCAGTGTATTTCTTGTCAAAGCCGTGGCATCATGGAGAAGAATGACATCCCTGTCATGTTTCGTGTTTTGCTTCGATAGGCGGATGTAGAAAATCAATTAGTAAAATTCCCCTAGAGTCAAACAAAATCGTTGACAGACTTTCGTTTTCAGACTTTTCCATCTGAGAGGCGAGTTTTGGCTTTCACTGGGCAACCTTCGTTCTTTCTTCGCTACTTACTTGCCATTTTCGACTCGAGGGTGTAGTAATGTACCTACGTCTCGTCAGATGTCACGATGTGCTTCTAAAACGCATCCCCTTCTCGCTGAAATCAATTCAGAAGCCTTTCAGCGATGTCCGATCTGACCTGTTTTGGTTTCTACTCAAGAAGCTCGGAACCCATGGAGCACTAATTTTTCTGAAATCAAGTGGAACAGTGATAATGGATTGAACACTTCTATAACTGATAATCACTTTCGATGACATTTCCTTTGCTGTTAACTGGCGATCGCGTTTAATGAGCTCTCGAACGGCATTGATATTGTCATCTGTAAGGCTTGTCCTTGAGTATCGATCTTCACTTTCGTTTTGAACAGATTCTCGTCCGCCTTTAAATTCTCTCAACCACGTATACAGACGATTTTGTCCCCAAACGCCTTCTAACATATTAAATTTCCGATAGTTTAACGCCTCTGTTGGTTAAAAACTTGAGGTTCCACCACTCCTCATAAACCAAACATCTACTCGACACATCATATACCTCGGAACGGGATTCTAAGCAGAATAGCATAATTCTCGTATTTGAGTTACTCTCGTGTGTATATAACTGTAATTTCATGGCTTTATAGTACGATGTTGTCCCAAGTAATGCTGCTTAGCCTTGGAAAAATTATTTTATACGAATCTATTGGGTATTGTCCTTAATCATTTTCTAATTGAATCAAATAAGAAGAAAGAAATGGCTTAATCCATTTCATTTATGGATTACTTTAGATTTTAAAGATATGTCGTACTAGGATGTAATTCCAAATTCTTGAGCCTAAATATTGTTTACTTAAAAAACAGACGACAAGTGATATACAGAAAACAATTTCGAAGAACATTTATAAAGGAAAATATCCCAACGAAAAAGATTTACGACACTTGGCATTTTCGTCTTATACTAAAATTTAACGTATTAAAGCCAAGATTTATTTATATCTCGAATTGAGTACCCAAAAGCGTCACAGGAAATTTCTCTCTAATAAATACGTATACGTGAAATATTCAGAGGACTACGTTCGTACGACCTTCTTACCATTTTATAACAACATCAGAGATTATCAGGGCGCAATGAACGGCGAAACGAAAAAGGAGGAAAGGGGACGCATAATTAAATTTAACGTCGGAAATTCGTCCTAAGGATAGATGTTGGCGAACCGTACGAAAAGGGGGAATAGTTTAATTTCAATTTACATAGAAGACATGACGACAAGTCAGCTATGATGAGGTGCACAGGGTTGCTCATCGGATTTCCCTTTAGTACATATAATTTCACTCTGATATGCGAGTATTAGTATGGATAATTAGCATTACTAATATTTAGAAATAATTGACATTTATGTTAAAATGTGACAAACATTTAAAGTTAGTATGTAGATTTCAATAAATCGTATGACATTAATAGCAGTTTTCATCACTTTATTTTGTTGGCTGCATTTCATAAATTATTTACAAAATGTATTAAATACAGATTACGTGCAGGATATGTGCGTATTAACCTGGTTTCAATTTGGATTGCACTTTATGCTAGGACAGTAAAAGCACTTAAAAATAGTGTTAATGAGATTGAAACAAAAGCCTTTAAATCTAGACGTGTTTATATAATTTAGTTTTTTTTTAATATCGGGTATTGAAATGATAAATAAGTAAACAGCTTGTCCTATATCTACAAAGACATTAGATATACAGACAAGACTGTAAGTACTGTATCTTATCTGACTACTTTGATCTTATATACACGTAAGTATTTTTAGTTTTAGGCCTAATTAACCATTAGACAAGGCATGGCCCGGCATTACTAATTCATTAACATTAATGAAATAATTAATAGTATTTCCAGTAGCACTGGTTTATTGTCACTTCCTAGTACTGAACTGGTTGAAACTGAAAGATACGTACTTGGGTATCTAGAACGGATATTTTATTTTCTATTTGATCGTATTTGTCCATTAAGCGATTAGAGAATTATGCTTGAGATACGAACTAAGATAATTGGGTATGAAATGATTTGAACAGAATTTTTCATTTAGGTAAATTATATCAGTATTAGTATCTAAGAGATAGATCAAGAAGTTTCGCGAAAAAATTAAATTGAATTGTTTATATATGAATTATTTTTAATAATATAACAAACAAATTTGACTCGTGCATTCGATTGTATTGATTCCAAGATATTGTGTCATAAATTGAATCAGTCAGGTATTCGTGGTTTGGCACTTGACTGGATAAACTCATATTTATCCAAAAGGCAAATGAAGGTCAAAGTAAGCAACTCCTTCTCCGACAAATTTAGTGTGGAGTTGGGTGTACCCCAAGGATCGGTTCTGGGTCCATTGTTATTTCTAATCGCTATCAATGACCTCCCTAACTTTCTTTCGGATGGCTCTTTAGTACTATTTGCTGATGATGCTTCAATAGCGCTCGCGTCAGATACTTCGGAAGGACTTTTGGGTGCAGTAAACCAAACAATAACTGAAATGTCAAACTGGTGCGAGATGAATCGATTAATTTTAAATAATGACAAAACATCTGTAGTATACTGTCACAAAAAACGTATCCTCCCAATTGACGATTTGTTTGTACCATCTACCAAAGTTTTAGGTATTTTTATGGACGATGACCTAACGTTTGAGAGTCAAATTCAGTACCTTGCCAAAAAACTAAATTCTGCCTATTATGCAATTTTACAACTTAAGTCCACCCTAGATATACGAAGCCTGATAAACGTGTATTATGCTATGGTATACTCCATTATATCTTATAATATAATTATCTGGGGTCAAGCTGTGAACTGGCATACAATATTCATAGCACAGAAGCGTATCATACGCCTGATTTTCAATATTAAACATCGTGATAATTGTCGAGAGATATTCAAAAGATATATCTTGACGTTTTCTTCTATATATATATATCGCTGTGTCGTATTTGCCAGGGAAAACTTGAGCAAATTTAATGAATTTTTGCCGGATCACGCGTACCAGACGAGAAGTCGAGACATATGGGTTGTACCTCGTCACGGTACGTCTTTATTTCGTAGGTCCCCTGAGTTTGCATGCATACAGATCTATAACCAACTTCCGGACCAAATCAGAAACGTGGCAACTATAAAAGGTTTTAAAATGCGAGCAAAGGAGTATCTGACTGAGAATTGTTTTTACAATTTACATGAGTATGGGGTTAGTGAAACGTAATGTGAGTGTGGAAATTTTATTATAAAGTTCTTATTGTAATATTGACATATTCTATCCTGTAAAGGTTAACGAATAAAGGAATATTATTATTATTATTATTATTATTATTATTATTATTATTATTATTATAAAAATGTATTACCAATTGCAAATATTATATCAGTTTGCAAACGAATTTGCATTTATTGATGACAATTCTACTCACAATTCAAAACTATCGCAAATATATTTTTGAGTAGCCGATAGTAGTATTTCGTACGTTAACATTTCTATTTATCACTTTCAGATACGTGAGTGTAAATCAGATGGTTAGGATGTTGATGACAACATAACCATACATAAATGTAAGATATGCGAATTTTATTTACACATTGTTACTTTGCCTTTCTACTGTATGTATGTATGTGCTAAATTCTCTTCTAAAAATATGCAAATAAAGGGGCATTTAAAATAACTTTGCTTTAAAAATAAATTCAGTTGTTCTATATAAAGGCTTTAAATTCAGTTATATTTTATTTTGTGCTATTTTTCTGACGTAACATACACATGTTCTGGAACTTTTACCACTTTACCTTATTACTTCTTAAGTAATACATGTGAGTTATTCCACCTGCCACGAGAGTGTTCCAAACTTCTTAACGAAAGAATTGTTATACTCACAATCAGTGCTTTCTAAAAACGTGACAAGTTCAACTCATTTCACAAACTAATTAAGAGTTTTTTTTATTTAACATCTACCGCTAATAAATTCGAAAAGAAAGTATATTTAAATTTTAAAGTTATTTGCTTGAACAGTAAAGGATTTTGGAAGGAATTAAGTGATCATTAAATGATCCACTTCTGTTGCCCCTCTTTGGTTCAATTTTTTTTTATATTATTAAGACCTGTCACATGAATGGTGTGTTTCCACAGGCAAGAAAAGCTGCTAAGGTCATTCCATTGCCAAAATGCTTTAATGACCTTACACCCACCAGCATTCTGCCCAAACTGTCAAACTGTCTTCTTGTTACGCAAGCTGATTTTGGTCCGGCTATAAAGGGTCTTCCAATACAGACTTCCGAACCTTGACACTTGGTAGCGGCCATATTGTTCAAGCTAGATCTGTCAGATTGGCTGCGAAATTGATCCTAATTTTTAGCAAAAAATCATCTTCAGCGAAGAGATCCATTTCTGGATGAATGGATACGTCAACAAACAAAATTGTCCAATTTGGGACGATACCAA